>JARCZZ010031154.1:0-11853 GCA_030323915.1 Brotogeris chrysoptera
ATGGACACATCCTGAATGCATCAAAATAAATGGGAATTTTCCAATGAAATTTACTGGATTCATGCTCTTCCATTTGTATCTGTCAGTCTCTGATCTCTGTGCCCTTTCCATCAACATTAGCAATAAAATGCCTCGATACTCCTCGAGTATTGACCTGAACTGCTAGCTTTGCACATTGCACATTGATCTTTGTGTTAAAGGGACATTCTTGTAAACAGAGAGCTCTTGCATTTCTTGCTGTCTGATCACAAGGTTTTCAGTTTCATCAATGCTCTGAAAACAGTTTGAAATTTTCTTCAGAAGTGAGGTTTGAAGATTGATAAATAACATCTAAAATAGCAGTACAAAGTACAGCAATTCACTTCAAAGGAGATGTATGAAAACTGTAGTATGTTTAGAAAAAAAGTATGAAACAGATTCACATTGCAAAAGAATTGAGTAACCAAAGTTCCTCATCTTAGAAGGAAAGGATTTAGGTGTACATCATCAAGTTCTACAAAATCAGGAAGAGCTAAAAGAAACTATTGTTCACTCCTTCTTCTAACAGAAGAAAAAATTACCGTGAAAAGAATGGGAGTCTCTAAATGAATTCAAAGATAGGGTTTTTTTTTTCAGAGAACAGCATCATTTGGGATCTTGCCAGAATGTATCATAGATGCAAGCTGTAGGTGAACACACTTGATCTGTATTCAGACTTTTCTAAGTGTCTGCTGATGGCCACAGCTTGAGGCAAAACACTGTGATAGATGCAGTCTGATTTTGAACCCGTGTGCCTGCTTTGGGATTCAGTTTGAGGAAAAGAGACCGGGAAAAAAAGAAATAATGAAATTGAGGATACAGCAAACCATGTTTATACCTAATTGTACTCCAGTCTAAAGAGTATTCCTCAAATGTTTAATATGAGTATTCACTTGCAAATTACCATTACTAACTGTCAGGGAAACAAACCATTCTGAATATTTGTTTTGGCCACTTACATAACATAACACCAAATATTCATACAAGACTTCATTCATTCATTCATTCATTCATTCATTCATTCATTCATTTCATTCAAGCCAACAAGTTCATATCAAGCATGAATTTGATATCTATTTCTAATTTATAAAATGTAAATGTTAGGTTAATTATTAGAATGAATTATTAGACATGACACTAGTGTCTTCTTTGAGCTCTAAACCTCATTATATAATCATATTATCCTACTCTATTTCTCAGAAAATATGTATATGTTAATCAGAAGTGCACCTGATTGCAAAGAACGTATACAGTGTTGTTGATGTGGACTGTCAACAAGAAATGTGTTGACATCTCAACCTAGTCCATGGCCCACAGTGCTTTCCGTTCTTCTCTGGCTAGACTGGACACTGGTACCCAATCAAACTGTTCTGAAATGGTTTCCCAAATCTACAATTGATTAAAATGTGGTTTAAAAGGCACAGAAGATGGGTTCAGTAATTGTAATTGCATTTTAAATCTTGCATATCGAAGCTTGTCTATTCTTTCCTTCTTTTTTCTCCTCATTCTCTCAGTATTCTGCCATCAGTTTAATGCTTTACATTTTTAAATGCTTTTCTTCTGTCACCTGATTACCTTTATTTCTTCTGAAAATACTTTTTTTTTTTTTTTCAAATTGTCCAGAAAAGGGTAGCCAAGATAATGAAACTGTAAAAACACATGAATGCAATCTTAGTTGATAGTCTTGCAATTACTCTTCGGTAGGATCTAAAGTTTTAACATGTAAGTTTAAGGAATAAGAAATAACAACTGGTATCAGATTTTAGCTACATAGTACAACCCACCTGTATAACTAGATACTAGTGGGTATTACTCACGCTATGTAAAATGTCTCTCAGAGGACAAAATTCTGCAGAGTAAGATGTATCTTGACTGTTCTGCAGATGTTTGCTGTCAGCAGACGTATGGCAGTTACAGCGTTCATTTCTATTTGTGTGGGTTTTGCTTGGTTTGGGTTGAGTTTGTTTTGGTTTAGTTTGGGTTTGGTTTGATTTGTTTGTTGTTTTTTATTTGTGGGGTTTTTTTGATTCTATGTTTCTTTTGGGGGAGTGGGAGACTTTCTTTTCATTTGTTTGCTTGTCTCTTTGTTTTCTTAAACTTGAAACAGCAGGTTTGTTGATTTGTACTTCCTTTTATCCTGACCTTTTCCCACACTTCTTCCACCTCATCACCTCCTACCTAGTAGGTAGGGCAAACATCAAGTGTGAAATAAAAGACCTGAAAAATTCAGCTGAAGAGTTATGACTTGACTAAATGTAAAAACTGGAAAAAAGAATCATAGAACAGGAAATCATGAGTGACCTTTGTTACTGGAAAAAGACTACTTCTGTTCTACAATTCTACCAAGAATTGCATTCATCTCTGAAGGTAATCTTATGGGTCATTTATATTGCAAATAAATGAAGCCTGTTGGGTTAAGATGGTTGAGTCACAATCCCTGGATGTATTTAAAACATGTATAGATGTTGCATATAAGCACGAAATTTAACAGTGGACTTGGCAGTGCTAGGTATACAGTTGGACGTGATCTTAAGCGTCTTTTCCAACCTAGGTGATTATGTGACTCTGTGATTCTGAGAAATAACTTGCATGCCTATATATAAAGTTATGCTTAAAACATTTAGGAAAAAAAATGGAGTTTGGGGAAAAATAGTTAAACATCTTTTAAGCAATATTTGCTGTTAGCATCATTGTAATATCTTTCTTCTTAGATTGCTTAGTAATTTATTCAATAAGCTGTTCCATTTGAAATTAGGATTTTCAGTAGCAGAAAATAATCCACGTGACAAAGTATGAAACATAGCCCTTGAAGCCATTAAAAAAATTCATTAAGCCAGACAGTGAAATGTATTTTCATTTAATAATGTTATGACAGGATAAGAACATATGTAGTAATTACTCTTTAATATCTCTCAAGAGAATTTATTGCTAAAGGAAGTTAAAAAGAAATTGAAGTTGAAGAGTTTGCTTATTTAAATCAAAGTAATTTGTAGTTGACATGGATATCACTTGCTTTAATATCTAGTTAAAAATACTAACTGTTTGCTAGCTAGTAATTGTACGAAATGGGTGCTTCTGAACATATTATACAGAAGAAACAGAAGTAATTTCAGAAAAAAATGAAATATTTTTGCTACCATGATTTCTTTGGTAATTCTAGATGCAGTGAAGAAATGAACAGAAGTTATAGCCAAGAAATAAGTAAAATAAACTCTAGATAATCCAGACCTCCAATTACTCTGGAAGCCAGACAAAAAAGAAATGAGCCACTGCTGAGAACTTTGTGAAATCCAATCATTTCTTCACCATCCCACCTTTTCCAGTTATTAAATGAGTAATTAGTGTGTATTAAATAATAAATCGAAAAAGAAGCTTAATTTAAACAAGAAAATGACAGCAAGATCTTATTTCTGCATACAGACCTTCCAAGATTGGTTTTTACATACATAAACATGCATACATGCAAACTGATGCATCTCTAAAATGCTCTGTTTCTAAGCCTGATCCCCTTTCTCCAATGGATATATCTGACCTTGCATATCATTAACAAAAGATGTCTATTTCCAAAATCCATGCCTAATGCACAGCAGACACAGAGGTATTTATTGTTTCAATCTGTACTTCTGCTAAGTAAATTACAGCAAGAGGGTAAAAAGCAAATCTCAAACTGAAAACAAATTTGGCAGGCACTAGGGGAATCCTGCTCCATTTCAACTTGTGGTTGTTTTTTTGTTTCATATTATTACGCATATCTCCTTGCCTTATTTTTGCTTTCTTGTCTCTGCACACTGTTATTTATTTAATTTCTTACTCTAGCAGAATACAAGGAAATCTCTCAGGGGTCTAAAAGGCCAATAAAGCAACTAGTCAATGCTGCTCAGCTCTTAAAACTCTTTAATCCCTGTAAGAAATTTTCTTGAGAAAGATTTACAAAGTAAAGTCAGCAGCAATTAGCTTCCAAAGTGTTCTCTTTTCCAAGTGGTCTGCAACATGCATATCCTGCTGAAATTAATTAGGTGCATCTTATTGGAAAATCTTTAAGTCTCAACACTTCTGTGTTTAGGGCATAAATTGTTCTGAGGCAAGCTGTTTCTTTTTTTCTTTCTTTTTTTTTTTTTTTCTTTTTTGGGAAGGGGAGAAATCAGGAAGAAACTTCTAGTTTTGAAAGGAAGAAACCTATTTCCTGGTAGGACAATTTTTCAAATTTCAGATGTTTGCTGCTCCTGAGAGACTGTAAATGTCTCGGTAAATCTTGATATTATTAGTGATCTTTAGATGATGTTAACAAGAGATAATGATATATTGGTTTACAATCCTTATTTCTGTTTTTGACTGAAAATGGATTACATTTAGTAGTTTCTAGTTACGCTCAGATGAGAAAGATTACTTAGGTAGGAACTGAAGCTGAAAAAGTCTCACCCACTGGGATATCCACTGAGATCATACACATGCAATCCGAAAAATGTATAAGCATTTCTGGATAAATTATACATGAAGCTGAATAAGCAATTAACAGCATGATTTTACTCACTCACTTTAGGGATCAAAAAAAACCAGAGCACTATTTATGATACAGGGAAATCACTTCTGTGCTACTGAGGAGGGAAAGAAAAGAGAAAGCCATAGAAGATGCAGAAGGATAGAACCTCCTACATGAGTTCATTTGGTAAGATACTTTTTCAAAGTCATTATCTAACACAGGGAAAACACTTCTTTGAGGCTGAAGGTGCATAGCCAGATATTTAAACACTGATTCCCCCAAGACATTTAGAAGAAGACATGAAATAAGGATGTGCAAACCAGCTCTTCTGAAAACTTGTCGCATAAATATTCTTTAGTCAAGTCAGATATTTTAGAATAGAGAATTGATATTTCTTCATTTCAGCTTCACACTCCTGCTACATGCACAAGACTTTGAATATCAAGATTTCCAGTCTCATTCCTGGGCCAATTTATAGCTTTCTAGAGTACAGAAAAAATAGAAAAATTACTTTTTATTTAAAAAGAACTACCAAGCCCATGACCAAACTATTCAGATAAATTACAACTTTTTTTTCTCTAGTTCAACAAGACATCTTCAGCTAATCTTTACCTTATGGGACACTGCACTTACAGTGGAAAACTTCATTTTTTTCATGTGACACTAACTACCAAGTGGCTTAGAAAGGCATACAAACCTCTTGTATTTTCCCACCAGCAATACCTCTACCTTGTTCAATATAAAGCCACACTGAGCTATGCAGCACAATGTATTAAGACTACTTTAAAAATTCATTTTCTCACTCAAATCCATTAATCTCAGTAAGGAAGAATTTCCAAAATTTTCAAGACATGTTTACTCCATGGTAGTACAGAAGTAAAAAAAAAATAAATAAAATCACAGATGAACAGACCTACAAAATTCTCCTTCTCATACCATGCTCTTAATGTCCCCTTCAACTCCCTGCGTGTTGTAAAATGTTAATAACTGATCCAGGTATTCTTTGGAGAAAACAGAAGAGAAAGACAGTCCAAATATTATTTTAATTTAAATCTAAGTTCAAAGAAGACATCATGAAATTTTTTTACCTAACTTTGGTTATCAAGCACTGGAACAGGCTGCCCAGGGAAGTGATTGGGTCACCATTCCTGTAGGTATTTGGAAAGCTGGATGGACCTAGGGACATGGTTTAGTGGGGAACCTCATGTTAGGTTTACAGTTGGACTTGATAATCTTAAAAGTATTTTCCAACCTATATGATTCTATGACCCTATGATTCCTTTGGGGATATTGCTGTTTTCAGTGGGACAAGAAGTAGGTCAGTTATCTTTAAACCATTCCCCTTAACAAATACATCTGCTTTTCATTCTTTTTTAACGCAATATCCACCCTTATTCCTTTAGATCATCTATGAAGTAGGAAGAACATAAAAAAATGCCTTGGCTTCATTTTAGGAGCTGAGAAATTAAAGAATCATCAAAAATTAGAATATTTAAAGCCTTTAATATTTTAACTAATTTTAACTATTAAAGTTAATTAAAGTTAAAATATAACTAGTATAATTAAATAACTACTAAATCAGTTCCTTTGCATTTGATATTTAAGTTTCCTTTCGAAAAACTTCTGACTTTCCCAGGTCAGAAAAAGGAATCTTTTATGCCATCTGCAGTTTTCTCCATAAAAACAAACCAAACCAAACCAAACCAAACAAACAAAAAAAAAAAAAAAAACACAAAAAACAAACAAGCAAACAGAAAAAAAAAACAACCCAAAAGAAAACCTTTTGAAGGGTGACCTCATTAAATTTTCCTCACAGACACTGGATTTTATTAATTCTGGCTCTCTCCAATCTTACCAAATAGTATTCTGCAGGGAGAATAAGAGCTCACTTCCAGTCATGATAGAGGTTTATTCTTCTGTCTCTTAGATGAAAGATATGACCTTTCATTAGATCTGTGCTTTCTTTGGATGTTCACTGTACAGTGTCAGTCCTTTTTCCTGCATTACTAATCACACAGATGCATTATACATTTCTCCTCCAGTTTGAACCCCTGACCTTTGTGCTATTAAAATCATGCTCCTGCAACTAAAGTTCTAGAGTTCTTTGTATATTAAAATATCCTGTTCATTTGCACATTAATCTATTTTATCAGTTCAAATACTTTGATGATTGATACGTCATTCAAATCACAGTTTCCTGTAGATGCCACCAAAGCATTTTCTGTTGAATGTTTGAGTTTGAAGACTGTTTTGCAAGCATTACAGCATGCTATCCAATAGGATTGCCTTGCACAGATGAGAAACAAATCACTGGTATAATGCTGATCTTCACATGAAATAAATTATTCCGAGCTCCATGGTAGTGTCCAGGATGATGACCCTGGAAAGAAATCACTTTCAGGATACTTTTGTAAAGCTTGGAGAGAAAAAGAGAAGAAAAAGAGGAGAAAAAGAGAAGAAAAAGAGCAGAATAACACTACATTTCAATTTAGCTAGTAGCCGAACCGTATAGTAATTGGAATTTCCTAATGTAAGAAACTATTATTTTAGTTTAATCCTATAGAAATTTCTGAAGAATAGAATTTCCAGAGGAAAGTATCTTGGGTCTATTTAGGATTTTATCTTTTCAATCATAATATGGGATACCTTACAAAACAAGAAAGTTGTTTTGAAAATAGTACCAAAGGTGCTTCGAGACATTTCCTTTACAACATAGAACAATAAGATTTTACAAATCTGTATTTTCACATGATTGATAGGTTTTACTTCTTCCAAATCAGTATATTCAGATGGAAAACTGTGCCCTGGAAAACTGTGTCCTAGAAAACTGACTTATTTTCCATGTTAGTTGTTTTTCTTTCCATAAACCACAACTTATGATGTTTTTATTTTGTGTAGAAAAAGATTGAAAAAACCTTCACAGAACTTACTTTCTGCAATTACTTACAAAAAAACTTTCCCGGTGCATTAACTGCATATTGTAGGATGAAAATATGACAAAACTGTTCTAGCTTCCCAGATAAACTTTTTTGTTTTTAAAACAGAATAAATCTCATAGCAGTCATAATTTAACTCATATTTTCACAGTCTGGGAAAATTCAAAAGTGGAATTGGATAACTTCCAGCAAACTGCGACTGCATTTCACATGGTCACAGTGCCAGATATCTGCTCAGATGCTTTTGTAGCACCCATCTAGTCAAGGGAAACTCTACAGGATACCAGGATACGCTATATGATCTCTATACAGTAAGATCCTACAGAGAATTCTGGGAATTGCAGGTTGGTGAATCTGACTTCCTTCTCTTGTAGAATGGGTTTGTAACCAGGAATATGGTCACTGAGGCTGTGGAGAAAGGCTGTCGTGGAAGAGTCTGGCTTTTGTAATGGAAATCCTGACTCTCTAGCCTGCTGGCATAATAAGAGGTTAATAACCACGTGGCTAAGGAGTTCCAGGTAGACACAGTACATTTGGATTTTTAAAAACACTTGACAAATTTCTTGACTAAAAATCATCAAGAAACTGAGCTACCATGGATCCGAGAAAAGTTTCTTGCTTTGTAAGAGATATATTCCTTTTTTTATAGATAGAAAATTCCTTCAAGAATAGGACAAAAAGTCTTGAATATCAAATATTATAACAGGGACAAGTGAGATTTTGGGTCACCAGTAAATCAATCTTTGACCTGATTTTATTCAGTATCATTAATAGAGAGACTTGGACAAGTCAGTACAAAATGTAATTACCATGTCTACAGTCGTTTAAGCTCTTCCAGGTAGTCAAATACCAAACCAATGGTGACAAATGGCAGAAGGATTTCACAGAGTGGTGTGTGGGAGCCAAAAGTTTGCAAATAATGAGCTACAGTGTAGATGAATGTAAAGTGACATGTGTAGCAAAAATAGTCTAAACCATGTCTAAGTGATGCTGAACTCAGAACTGTCAGTCTCACCTCTGGAAAATGATCCGTCAGTTTTCTGAAATCAGCTGCTCAGTGTTCAAGTGGCAGCCAAAAGAGCCAACAAAATGTTGGGTATAATCAGGAAGGATATTGAGAATGACACAGATGGTGTCATTTTGCTGTTATAGAATCATAGAATCATAGAATATGCTGACTTGAACACTGTATGCAGTTCTAGTCCTGTTACACCCAGTCTTGAAATTGACATGCCATGAGAGGGGACACATCATGTATACAGAGCCAAAAATGCATTGTTCATGTATTATTTTAACAGTCTGAGTCCAAATTATCAAATGCAGGAAAGCCTCATTAGCAGCACGGCTAAAACTGTTAGACAAAAATGCCTTCCTATCATCTACTCCTTTTCTTGGTGTTATACTTACTCTTCTATTGTGTTTTGGGTGCTAATCTCAACAGTTTCAGTCTTCCCTTTAGAAAAATGGGATGGGGAAGTCTACAAAAAGTTATCAGCTTCCCGAGTTCTTCACTGGGAGGCATATGATGTTCCTAAGTGGGGGTTTCTTCCTCCTCTGGCTTGAGTCTCCTTGGGGTTATCTGAGTGTACAGTCTGCACCCTTCTTATTGCAGGTCTGGCCATGTGTCTGATAAAGACCAAAAGGGCAGTCCAGAAGGCTTTCCTTATTAATCTACCCTTGTGAAACACATTTACTTCCACTGGATACTTGGAAGTAGGCTAGTTTGCTTGTTTTAGACTTCCATTTAATAATGTTGAAAATATTGTTTAGGTTCCAATTGCTTTAGATAGGATTATATCTGAAATGTTCTAATCCTTGTTCTTGTCAGGAGAAGCAAAACAATGTTTACCTTCAGTGACTTGAATGTATCTTTTTAGAATTGCATTAACTTAATGATTTCTTAATTTAAAGTTATTAAGCCCCAGCTAAGCCTCACCCTTTACTTTAAACGCAGCATATCTTCATCTGGAAACATGACAGATATGCATCAATCTGATTAGAAATTTACTTTTTTACTGTCCTTTGGGTCGTTCTTTGGGTTGTTTGTTTTTTTATTCTGTTTTGGGTTGTGGGTTTGGTTTTGTTGTTTTTTCTTTTTTTCTTTTTCCTTTTAGTGGACTAGTGAAATTGGCATTATTTTGTTTTCACTGCACAAAGTAGAGCAAATACTTTCTCAAATGTGTTTAGAAAATAAAGCCATATCACATTTAACATGATGGTTCCAGTTTGATATCCTCTTTGCACCCGGATTCTTTACCTTTCTTTACATGCAATCTTAGGCTTCTACAGACTATTCCAATTATGTATAAGTAATGCCTTCAATGCACAAATGTAGCAGTTCTTGTGTGTTTTGAGTATACTCTGCGCAACATCACAAAGCTGGGGAAGCTCAAAGAAGTTTAGAAAGTGGCCTTGTTCTTGCAGCTTTTAGGCTTAGGCCGGAAGAATTAAGATTGACGGACCTTGTTATAGTGCGACTTCAGCAGCCTCAGCATTGCTATCAAACACCTGTTTAATTTCAGCTAATTTTTTTTGAGACTTACTCTGCTCCCTTGATCACCTTTCTAAGTGTGTGGGGGGGGGGATGGAAACCAGCTGGGATTGGCAGTGTTTGTTCAGTGCTTCTTGCTGTATTTCACTAATTTGTTCTCTAAAATACAGAACGAAACTTGTTCATCACTAATTGAGATGGATCAAATGGCAAGACAACAAATTGATTCACCCAGGAATCTGATTCATCACTTTACTAATGTAGAGATTATAATGTGCACTTACTCATCCAGCCAGTCTGTTAGAAGATAAAACTGTCATGGGAAAACCTTGGTTTTGGACAAAGAGCAAGCAACCTAGTTTCTTATCCAATTTTGCCTCAATGTCTTTCCTTCACTTTTTTAAAAAGATGCACCAGGAATTATGTTAAAAAAGGAGTGTTATCTATGAAATTCTCAAGTTCCCAGATTGGTACCATTTGAAATAGAGAAAATTATCCTATCTTAACATCATATTATCAATTTTTTTTTTTTTATGATTACAAGGACGTCACTCCTTCAAGGTCCTTAGGACACTCTTAGCTTTATATGTGTGAGAAGACTCAATTCTAACATTTTAATGAACATATAAAGTGAAGATACTGTGGGAACATTTCTGTGACTCTGTTATGAGCAAAAAGCAAGCCAGCAATGTAATAAGGAGATTCAAGTAGTGTGAAGTTTTAAAGGTAAAATGACACAAACCAGACCATGATGACATATAGCTAGAAATATGATAGTTATAACGACATCATACTGAATATTGTCTGACAATAGTTAGAATTCTTAAATGTTATATGTTTGTGAACATATACATGTTCAAAAGGAAAATTCATTAAAAATCTGAAGATTCTTCAGTTTCTTTTGCAAGCCAAGCAGTTTTGTGGGGACCAGAACTAATGAAGCTTGGTTTCCTATAGATTTGTGTCTCAGGGCTGATTTGTGAGCCCTGACTGATGACTTTTTTGCAGCAGGGAGATCTTAAAAAGCCCTGTTGTTGTGGATTCTTTCTAGTCTCCTAAGAAGTGAAGTCCTGCCACAAGCCTTGTCTTTATTGGGCAAATATATGACAATATACAGGATCATTTTTCTTGGGCTACTTCTACACGTAAAAGTTATTGAAGATTAATATCAATGAGACATCTACATATTTATGACAGCTCACATGAAATAAGTCATTGAGTTTAAGAGTTAACTGGTGGAGAGTGGAGGGATAAAGATAGCTGCTTTTCCACACCTGCACATAAATGTACTGTAATCAAAACTAAAAACCTGTGCCAATAACTTCCAGTGTTCTTCTTTAAATACTTATCTGTGCTTCTCTTTTTCCAGTTAGGCACAAGCAATATATTGTTGGCTGTTTCTGTGCTAATAACTACATGGGACAATTTAGGTTTCATTGTATGATGTATTTCTCTGAAAATTTAAAGTATATACTTCTACTCATGTAAAATGAAGACTAATTTTTTTTTTTGTCAGGAGAGAGAGCTATGCATGTTTAAAAGCACAAAAAAAAAAAATAAATCAGTGGCTTGTCATGCACTTTACAATTCTGCTTTTGAAAAGTCGTTTCTTCAGTGAAGTGTATTAGCCTGCAGTAGCAAATGGTGGTGGGGAAAAAGTGAAAATGTTGGAAAATTTTACATACCTGTAGAAATGCATAGTTTTAACAAACTGAAAAAGTTATGTTCGTTATTTATTACCCTCATGTGCTAAAATACAAAGGAGAAAGAATTTTGTTTAATTTTTTTTTTTTTTTTACTGCTCAGTAGGTGTCGTGGTTTAAGTCAGTTCCCTCACTCACTCACTCCCCTCTCTTTCTTCCCCCAGTCCTGGGGGAATGGGGAGGAGAATCAAAAGAATGCAACTCCCACAGGTTGAGATAAGAACA
>JARCZZ010031155.1:9700-35737 GCA_030323915.1 Brotogeris chrysoptera
TGTAGCTGTGCCTGGGATTGCTCCGACCCAGGTGTAGGACCTTGCACTTGGCATGGTTAAACTTCATAAGGTTGGCATCAGCCCACATGAAAAATCAAAGGAAAGGTACAAGGGTTTTGTCAATGCAGGTGGAGCCTCAGCTGTGGTCAACAGTGCCATGAGACCCAAGTGCGATGCTCAGCCCCATGGATCCCCAGCAGCTTGTGCTCCTCACCCCAGTGCAGGACAGCAAGGCAGGAGTAGAAGCTTGCTGTGTTACAGCATTAGCACCACGACATCCTGGATCTCACTGTGCTACCACAGCAGAATTTAGTCTCCTACCAAATCTGTCCCTCCAAAAACTGGTGATGCCTTTTGGGGATAAAAATCTTCACAGTATGAAAAAACCTGCCCTTAACAGTAAGTTCAGAGGGACTTCTGGTGTGCAGAGCCTGGCCATACTGTGCGGCTCAGGCTGTGCAGCAGCTCGCCCCACTGTATTAACATCTGCAGCGGTCCTTCTGAAATGCGTGTACACATACACATGTATGTGCACACTTGTGTTCTGCAATTCTTTTTGAATGAAAGTGCTCACTGGGTTCCTCCATCCCAAGAGCCTACAGGTAGAAGTTTCAGGTTGTGAGATGTCCTGACAGAGGTCTCTGCCCTCCCTCCACCTCCCTCCATTATGGGAGGATGCCACGATGGGGAGAGCTGCCTGGCCCATGCTGCTGGCAGGTAAAGCTTCCCTTGGGACGGCCCTGGCAGGAGCAGGGTGAGCCACCCTGCTTGGGGCTGCACCGACCATCACCAGACTCCGGCACAGGCACCAATGCAACACAGTACCCTGGCCAAGGGCCAAGTAAAGCAGCAGTGGTGCTCGGGGAGCCACTAGAAAGCCATAGGGGCTTGAAGACACAGCTGGCCTCCTCTGCATGTCACTGGCAAAATGCAGGATAAACCCCTGATTTGCCTCCCTGACAGCTCCTCTCACCTCCAAGCAAAGCAAGACACCCACATCCTCACTGGGGGTGTGGGCAAGGCATACTCACTGCCTCTTCCATAGCCCCGTTTACCTCAGCTGCTGGGCAGCTTATTGATCCATATTTACCCCCCATTATTAACAGAAGGTTTTTTCAATAAGTAATCAATTCCTAATGGAACCCTGATACTCATCTGTCAGAGGCAACGGGTCCCACAGGGCAGGATTCTGCAGCCAGACCCAGCATGGGCATGTCAGATGGACTTTTTTTAATGCGTTAGTCAATAAACTTCCATTTTCTGTGGAAGAATAAGCAGCCCAGTTTGCTGTTTACAGACTACTGAGCCCTGGAAGTATTCCTGCAGCTTATGCTGTTGTCTGGGGGGAACTGCTGAAGGTTTGCTTACAGTAGGATGGGGGACTTGAGAAAATATTTCCATTTAATAATACAGAAAATTATTTGAGTTTTTACCAAAGTCTCTCACAGTGAAGGAAAAACATACCTATCTGTTTCAGACATCGTTAAACCAGATGTGCTGCTCTTGGTATTCTGATCTCTCAATATGCTGGTTTAAATTACAGATTTCAATTATCATTTGGAAATGAACTTTCAGTTTTGTAATTGCTGTCACAAGTCACACAGATGTCCTTGCTGAGTTTGCAAGATGAAAACACAGTGTTTCTGGTCCAGCTGTGCTCCCTTCAGTCTGAATAGTAATTGCCAAACTGCCACTTTTGATAAGGATTTGCAGAGTCACAGGCATTTACCCTCAGGGCTTTGTGAGAGGGATCCACTTCCAAGCAAGCTGGCTGCTGGAGATGCTCCGAGATGATGTGGTCTGTCTGCAGGGGAGAGAGAGAGGGCTTTATGTAAGCTTTGGCTTTAGGACTCATGTGGCAGCAGCTCTATTTTTCCACTGAGAAAGCTTGATTCTTGATAGTGTGCCCTTTTTTCACGTTTTCCGAATATTTAAGATCTCTTTGTTGACTTACAGGGACTCTTGGGTGGGATCCAAAGCTGGCGCCTGTTGCCAAGCCAGGATCATACTACACCTCTTGCACTTTTGTTCACTGGGAAGGGAAAGATCAGTTCTCTCACTGTCCAAGTAGAAATTACCATGCAAAGGAAATCACTCCAGATGGTACATGCTATATAGGGGTACACACAGCAGGAGACTGATTTTCGTATTTCAGTTTCTTGGCTGGTGAACTCCAAGCACATTTACTGAATTGAAAAAGATGCTAGATAATTCGGTGCTGAAGTTCAAATGCTGGGGCAGTAAATTGGATTGTAAAAGAATGAAGAGTCTGAGTGATCTCCATTTTCTTGCTTTTCACAACTGCTTGGCTTTATCTACTTAACCCACATGGCCAGGAAGACAATGCTGCAAGTGCTGCCAAAGGTGAGGACATTTCTGCATCTCACCGCCTAGCATTGCAGTGTTACTTATGACCAGTTGGCTAACACCTAAATGAAATATTCCTGAAATGACACGTAGAGTGCCGTTTGGGCAGAAGTTGGATCTTCGTGCATATAGGAAATGCACTTCACAACTGTAATAAGACACAATGACTCTGACATCACAAGGTAAAGTATGCTAATTCCTTCAGTCAACATCACCAGGCAGTGAGCTGCTCCTCAGACTTCCTACTGCTGGCACTAGTAAAGGCTGATGCAATCACACAGACCAAGGCTGCCTGTCCTGGGGAGGATAGTGGTGCCTGTGCCTTTAGGTGGCCAGACCCATCCCCTGCCACAGCTGGGAGCGTCTGCTCATGGCCAGCCCCCTGCTCTGGCTGGGACCCCCAAGTACACCCAACTCACCGCTTGAGGTGAGCTCGGGTTGAAACAGGAGACAAAAAGTGCCTGTGCACTGGTACTGCTGCTGGACTCCTAAGCAGATGACAATTTTCATGTATTTTCACAAAACACACAAGGTGAGCCTTAGAACTGCAGCATTCTGGCTTTTAAAGTTTTGGTTGTTAAGACTAAAAAGGAATGGGAACTTTGCAACATATGATGAGTGTATAATTTACCTACATTTTTTTCTTTTTTAAATTACAAGTATTTCTTTCCTAAATATAAAGTATGCCATTTCATAGCATTTTGGACAACTACTTACACCAGGCTGATTGAGATTCAGAACCGATGCACTTGCTTTGTTACAAGTGCAGGCAATGAATGTAAGTATCCATTCTTCTCCTTTTCATAAATGCTTTCTTTTAAAAAGGCACTGGTGAGCTGAACACCAATAAATATCAAGTAATATCCAAGAAAGTGCTACTGACGATCTCTATGTAAAACAGGGATGTTTCATTACTGTCATGTCATAGTGAATCATAAAATTGCAGAATGGTTTGGGTTGGAAAGTACCTTAAGATCATCTAGTTACAACCCCCCTTCCGTAGGTAAGGACACCTCCCACTAGACCAGGTTGCTAAAGGTCCGGTCCAACCTGGCCTTGAACACTGCCAGGGATGCAGGATTCACAGCTTCTGTGGAGAGCCTTTTCCAGTGCCTCACCACTCTCACAGTAAAGCATTTCTTCCTTGCAAGGCCAGTGTCTCTCCAGCCCCCAGGCACCCAATGTCGAAGCACACATCACTTGGATAGATGCGACCCAACAGCAGCATGGGCATCTCTATCCCATTGAGGAAAGGCTCTGGTGCTGGGAGACCAACACCTAACTCCAGGTGAAAAGAGAAGACTTTGGTAAAGCTGGAACTAGAGGGCCAGGGCGTATCCTGTGCCTTGCACTGGGCTGCAGCTGCCATCAGTTTGCACACCAGCACAATAACACAACCCAGGGGCCACAGGCCATGGTGTTGCTACCCTCGCCAGCACAGCACTTACCAGCTCCGGCTGGAAGGCTGCAAGTGACCTGTGCAGCCATGCCAGACTGCGGCTCCTGCCCTCACAGCGGCGCAGGCCCAGTGCTCCCGCACTGCCAGCCTGATCGATACAGAGCTCTCCGTGCTGGATCAGCCTCAGCCAGGTGTAGTTAAACTTCTGGTTCTGCAGAGAGAGACCGGAAAGAGCTGTGACCCCACTTGCCTTACATCAGCAGGGCTGGCTGCATGGGGATGGCAGCTGGCAGAGGCTCCCCAGCAGATGCTCTTCTCGCCTTTCTCCTGTCCTCATCCAGGACCAGGGGATAAGGAAAGCTGTGATCCATGGGAAGACCTTTCCTATGGATTTACAGAGCAAGAAAGCTCAGAACAGCCCAGTGCAGGCCCTGAGAGTGACTCCTGGCACAGCAGCCTTGACCCCAAAGGTGACCGCTGTGTGCTTCTCTGCCCTGCCACCTCCCCTGGCTGCACCCCAGCACTGGGGTACAAACAGACAAACCCCTGAACATGACAAGCCCAACCCACAAGTCAGCCTGTGCCAGAGGAGAGGGCAATTAGCAGGGACCTGCCTAAGAAACACTACCTATAGAGGAAGGGGAAGATTGTCCACAGTGGCTGCTTCCCATTGAGCAACAGAGTGCAGCTGGATGTTTTGCAGCAGCACAGAAAGCATAGGCTTGTATTTAAATGTTTCTCCCTATTTTCATGCACAGGCTCATGGCTTTATCAAACTTTCCTGTTCCAGATGAATTTGCTGGTTCTGGGGTTGTGGGCTGGCTACAGACTTTGCAAACATGCAATTCCTGCCCCTCGCTGTCTGCAGGCATCATGTGGCTGAGTGCCCTATGGGAAGGAGTGCTTTAGCTCCCAAGGGAGGGGCAGGTCACCACAGGAAGTACAGGAGCTCTACACCATGCACAAAAAATAGGATGACATACTCAGTATGCAGGGTATCCTTACCTTGTTGTTAATGTCACACGCCTCAAAAGCTAGAGTCATGTTTTCCACAGTGATGCATCTTGCCATGGCTTTGTTAACAAGCTGGAAAACAGAACAAAATGCAAATTCAGACATAAATTCCCAAGAAAGAGGAGAAGCTGCTATACTGCAGTTAACCTTCTGGATTCAGGGACACTGATTGATACTATCCACTTAGCAAAGCAGAGATGATGTGTTGGAGAGGTGTGTAAATGCATATCTGGTCCATTACACGTTTTCTACCAACAAAAACTTGAAACTAGCCCTTACCAGAAACATTCAAGGCTGGATGAAACACATTCTTTTCTGGGTTGTTTTTTTTTTTGGACATAGCTCATGTTCCTGTTCAGCAAATAACCAAACAACAGTTCCCAGCAGTAACAACTGCAGAACCTCTTCCCACTGCTACCCTGTGAAGGAGGGGAGCAACCAACATGTGCAGCTGACAAAAATGCCTGGTGGTTCCATCCCTGCCCCAGCTGGGGCACAGAGCCCACAGCTGGCCCCAGGGAATAACTCCATCACTGCATGTGATGTGCTTGATGCCCCACTTCGAGGCACCTCTTCCTGTTTTCCATCCAGGTTGGTTGTCTTGGTACCCACCATTAATGGAGAAATGGAGACATAGTCCCCTAGAGCAGGAACCCTGGCAGGAACATCATCATTAACTGTAACTGAACTGCTGTTACCTTGCAATGGTGGGTGTAAGAAAGGGCAAGTAAGCACTGCGCCCTGGGTAGCGCAGGTTTCCCTGAGCACGTGTATTCAGCCCCCAGCTTGCTGCAAGAGAGCATGAGGCTCTGCTCCCTTCCCTGCAACCATCCCTCATGGGTGAGTCAGCACCCAGCGCCTGCCCAGCGCCAGCATCTGCACAGAATGAGGTCTGCAAAGGGGCACTTCCTTCATGGTGTTTGCATGGCGTATTCAGAGGCTGTTCAGGAGAGCGGGAAGTTATAACGGGAAAGCTGAAAACACTGGACTGACCTCTGCCAGCCCACTCCAGTTCCTGGGCTGAAGTCTACCACGCTGCAGGGACTCATGGCCATGGAGGACTTAGCTGCAGTCTGCAGGCACCATCACCAGCTCCTCAAATAACTCCCTGGGGCCACTCACATCTCCAATTCTTTGCAAACGTCACTCCTTCTCTTTCAGAGTTTCTGAAGAACTTATGAATTAATCCCCGTAAATAAATAGGCTATTTGGAAAGCAGTTCTCAAGTAACTTTGGACAGTGTTCAGCACAGCTGGAATTTGCAGAGCTAGCTGAAAAACAGATTTTCTGCCCTATTAAATTTTGAGAATGAGGATAAAAGAGTGATTCAGGTGGCCTGAATCAGGACAAAGCAAGGCAGCATCTTGAAAGTTTTCACAAACACCTCTGACAAATTGAGGTTTTTGGTTCAGGTGATACATGGTCTAACTGCGTTGCACTGAATTCAACATTGTTTTACTGCTCTGATTAAAAAAAAGAGTGGAAAAAGTATTTCTCAATAAATCTGTGGTGGAGGGGTTATGTTCTCGGATTATGACTGCTAATTCTTTTTAAAAAATATCACTTAAGCTGATGTTTCACTGAATCCATCAGTCTAATCCAAACAGTGCTTTCTGAAAAATGCAGGGACATGGGCTTTTGGACATACAAGTTTTGGAGCCAGTGAGACAGCCCTTGGCTCTTCTGTTTGCAGCCACTATCACACTGAGATGGATGGATGTGTCTGAATGGATGCACTGCTCATAATCTGCTGAAGCGCCTCAAACCAGGAGTTTCCTACAGCTTTTCTGTGAGAGCTGAGAGGTCACCAGAGGAAGCATGGCATCCCTCCCCATGCTCTCTGCAGAGCTACCCTCCCACACCTTCATGGCTTGATCATTAAAGCAACACGCTGAGTGCATCTGGCAGAGAGCCTGACCTGATCCCTAGAGATCCCTGTGATGGTGAACCTTCACATTAAGCCCTTGGCCCATAGACAAGCCTGAAACCCGGATGAATGGCTGATGTGCTGTTTCCTGGCTCCCAGAAGGGCTGGTGCAGTAACTGTGTGCCTTGGCAGGGACGGAGGGGACAGGCCGTTCTTGTTCTCACTGCCCCAGCCATGAGAGACTTGTGGTCACCGGCTTCTGGCCATCTCCTCTCAGCAACTGTTGCTCCTGCCACGGCACTGGTGGATGGCAACGGCTAGGACAGGCAGAAAACCCTTTAGTTTTCATTCCTGGAATCATTGAAATTCTTCTGACAAACCAAATATTTTACTTTTGTAATTGCCATTATAAGTAATTTGCAATCAAAGTTGAATCTTTTCTGGGCAGAATATTTGAGGTTTCTGAATGTCCAAAGCAGCAGCTAATATCCAGCTTAGGCTCAAGCCTGGGCCAAATTCAGAACCCATGTTTTATTCTTGGCTAATTGACTTTTAATGTCGGTAAAGTGACGCTGAACACCCGAGGAATAGCTGCACAAGGAGGAGTTGGTGCCAGAGATCACCAGGAGTCTCCCAAAGCAGAGATGGAGAGATGGCGGAGGAGAAATGGAGCCTGACACACTTATCAGCCAGCAAGGGTCTTGTGGAAGCGGGACTTAACATTTAAGGTGTTTTCTGCCCACTGAGCCCTCCCGAAGCCCAGGCTTCTTGCGCACTGCAAAGACGCCGGGTTCCCAGGCTGCAGTCAGCGCAGGGGAAAAACGGATTTCTGCTGCGCTCTGCTGGCAGCAGAGCACCGGTACAAACCTTGCTTGCGACCGGCCCCCGGGGCCGCCTGATAAACCACTTCCCTCCCCTGCCGTGGCCAAAATGCTGCGCAGGTGGGGAGGATACTGGCCCCCCGCCCTGGAGCACATCCCTGACCGTGTCTGCCACAGGGGCAGCTCATCTGGGGTTGAAGCACTCAAATGGCTCTTTAAAGGAAAATTGTCTCCTGGAACTGTGACCTATTTCTTTATAAAAACACTAGGGAATCCAGACCACCATGACATATTAAATACTCAGTAATGTTACCAAATGCCAGGGAAACAATTCAGTGTACTGGCAGTGTGTAGCTAGCCACTGAAAACATGTTTAAATGAAGGGCAGAAAGTCATCTGGCTACATACCAGACCACTGGCTTTAACCAGGGGAGCATCCAGGTCTGGGTAGACATTCTCCAGGTACCACCGGAAACTTTTGCACTGAAGCTTCTTTCGCAGTTGGATTTGTTGAGTGAGGTCACCGACATCCACGTTTTTCAAGACTAAATGGTAAGCGTGGCCATAGAATAACTCCTTGTACTCATCCAGCCAGACCTCTGCAACGCGGGCCAAGTTCCTCTCCACTGTTCTCACACGATCTTTTGGGAAGGAATAAGGATTGTCGTTCCTGAAAATGTGCCCAACTCTGGAGCACGGAACAATCTCAATCTCTCCTCCGCACATCCAGACCTGAGAAACAGAGGTTGCTTTGATAGAAACACATGCAAATGTTGGGTGCTGGCTTTGTGCAAGCCAGAAGAGAAGTAGAAAACTAAGTAAACTGCCAGAAGAAATATTGTCTCCAGCATGGGCTGTCCCTGTGGGAGACCCTGGCTGAGCCCCATCACCAGAGCCAGGATGCAGGTGTATGACAGTGACATACCTTGAATGAAATCTCCATATTTTCACCTCCCCAAACATCCAGCCCTGGGTCGTACATTCCCAGCTCAAAAAAGTACTTCTTATCGATGGAAAACAGGCCACCTGCCATGACTGGGCACCTGGGAACAGAGACCACACGGCGGGTCAGCTGGTCAGGGAATGGCCATCCCCTTCCCTTTGCCTTGACGAGGGTATCATTAGAAGCTGTGGGCTACTAAATGCTGGGGGTTGGTACCTGAGCCTGCACTTACAAAGACAGCAAGACACTACCTGATCAGTCACTTTGCTGATTCTATGATATTTGAGTGGCTTTACCCAGCCTGAAAACCACAATGGGACATGGAAGGGAAAAATGCAATAATACGTTCCCCCAGTCCCAGCAGCACCAGCAAAATGCCAGCAGTGCCACACGAGGTGAGAAAGGCTTGCTGGGCTTTGCCCATGTCTGGTGATGTGACTGCCCAGAGTGTACAAACTGCCTGCCTCTATTGTCCTTGCAGGCAAAGGAACAACATTTGGCATCGAATGAGCCTTTGTCGCTAAGTTATTAACAAAGGAACAGGTCCAACCACAAAGCTCTCACATTTGCTTTTTTCTTTTACCTTATTATATCAGTTTCCTTGATTTTATTTTTCTCGATGATCTCTTGTGGAATCTGCCTCCATCCAAAATTCATTGGCCAAGTAAAAATCCCACGCTGAAAGTTGTCCACGGTCATGTAACTAAACAGAGAAAAGATTGGGATGACTAATTCTGAGTCACATTCCTGATTGAAATGTCACCCTTAATGAGTGAAGATGAATATCTGTACATAATTAAAACAGGATTTTAGCAAATTTCATCAGGAATCCTCTTCATGTACTAAAAGTCATGAAAAAGGGAAAAGGTGCGTGGGATAAATTAAAGGGCTAAGTCCACTGCTGATGTTAAGTTCTGGTGCACAGCAACATGATGTATCCCTTGTGAGACGCTGCTGAAGGGCAGTTAGGAGGCCTGGACCTGGGTCTTCCTGTAATTAGTATGTTGGTGGTCTCAGTAAGAGGTTTCACACAAGCCACTGGCATGGATTTTGGGTATCCCAAGGCCACAAGCCACATTACCTCATGTCCTTGTCGCTGATGACCTCGATGACAGGGCAGGCGACCTTGGTCCGGCTCAGGCGGACCCTCTCCAGCAGCGGCTCCAACCACCCCACATTGCACTCCACATGTGAGTCCAGGAACGTCAGGATGGCACCTGTGGCAGAGGCCAGGGTAGGATCAGGCCCCAGGTGCCCCTTCCCTGTTCCCATCCTATGCAGGCTGGACATCCTGAGAGCTCATGGTAGTGCTGATGGTGGCATGACAGAGGCATAGCTCCAAAACCCTCCCAGCCATAGCTCAGAGCATGTTTTTGCTGCTCAGCCATGGAGGCCAGCAGAGCAAAGCGGGATGGCTCCCAGCAGAAATGATCATTTCGATGCCAAGACAGCCTGGCCTGTGCAGGCAATGGAGCCAAAGCGGCACGGCTGGAGATCCCAGCTCTGGCTTGCTGGAGCTGTGCTGAGGTGCTGGACAAGACATATACCTGATATCTACCACTTGTCAGACCCCTGTGCTTTACATACCAAAGAGATGCCATTAGCTCACTGGGAGGAGGCTAAAACTCAGTGCTGGAGATGGCTTATCAGCAACTGTGGGGGTTCCAGCCAAGACTGGTAAAATAGCTTTCATCCTACCTTTGGCAATCTCCGCTCCCGCCAGTCTGGCCCGTATTAGACCATGCCTCTCCTTGAGATGGAGAATCTTCACTTTTGGGAACCGTGACATATATTTGTCCAGCTTCTCCTTGAGGTACTCTGCAGGGAAGGAGGAGAGGGCGAGGTTGACTTACCAATTTCACACCCACTTCCAAGGTGAAAAGCAGTAGGCAGAACGTCCCTGGAAGCATCTCCAGACAAACCAGGATCCTCTGGGCTGGGGTGCGAACATCTGGGCACAGCTGCAGGGCTTCTGGTGTCGCAGACTGAGCCTGCTCTCCAGTGAAACTCCCAGCTTCATCAGTGCCAGCAGGTTTCAGCTGGAGTTTAAAACTGTCTTCTGGAAACGTGTGTCCCTGGTGCTGTGTGATGGACATGCTACTTGGTCCTGGGGGCTCACCACGGGCTGTCCGGCTGCTTTGGATATGCCCTTCCAAAGGATGGGCTGCAGGTGGTGGTATCATCTCCAGCTCCCTGCACGGCAGGCAGCCACTTGGTTTCCTCACAAGCCCAGTACATGCAGCAAAGACAGGTATAGCCAGTGCTGGGTGAGTGCAGTGACTCGCTGCACGCAGAGCACATGGACAGTGGAGAGCAGCAAGTGCAGGGGTTTTGGTGACAGGCCATGAGCAAAATCTCAGTGGCATCACTCGAGTAGTGCATGATCCAAACTAGGTATTGAGCTGCTGTTGAAAGACTCCAAAATGACTTTGCTTTTTCTTCATTGTGCTATAATTGCAATTAAAATCTGGTTATAAATATTTTTCCTTTGCCTATTTTTTTTTAATGCTCTACATATTTCTTGATAGCAAGCACCATCCTTAAAGACTTTGCCTGCGTTTAAGCTGAACAAGGATTTGCTGTGACATATTTCTATTTCTCAGGCTGCTTTAGTCATGGTTTCCTGTGGCTGTGGAGGTAGCTGATGGTGAACTCTCACGAATAAGAGAGGAAGTTAGTGAGAAAAGTGCTTTGTTCGGAGCCATCCATCACTGACTTACACAGTTCGGTCTGTGGGGAGGACCCTCAATCTCCACCACAGATGGGCTTTATTAGTACTCTCTGGGTTTTTTTCAGGAGAATATAACTGTTTGCATTTCAAAAACAACAGTTAAAAAACCTTGAAAGGCTCCAAAGATGAAACATCTGTGGACACGTTTGCTGTAGGTTATTGCTGCTGCTACTCGGATTACAGCAATGCCAGGCACAGAAGAACCAGCAAGCTGGAAAATTACATTATTCCTACATTTTCAAGGGCTTAAGTGAGCAGAGAGCCAAAGCATTACAAAGCAGAGGCTCAATATCATACGAAATACCTGAGTGCATATGCAAAGCTGCTGTGCATGTGCAGATGCCTAGCTCACCACTGCTTTTACTGCGACTATCCTGTTCTCTGAGCAACCAGGGAAGTGCAGAACTGAAAACATGGGGCACTCATCTGGAAGGTGCACAGAGAAGGATGACAGTATCTTTATGAACATAAAAGTCCTTGGCCCAGGATGCCCCAAAGATGGTGCTCCTGGACTGCAGTGCGCCTACCAGCCTCCCGCACATGTGTAAAGCAGTGCATGTGTGTAAACTTAGTGATGCACAGCTGTAAATTTAGCAGCTGTTTGAGTAGACTAGGATGGGAGAGACATGAATGATAAAGTCTGGCAGACTGCTTGGCAAAAACTGCAGCTTGATCCACCACAGCCACTCCCAGTGCCCATCTGACCTCTGATTCCCCACATCTGGAAAGAACAGTGCAGGCTGGGGATGCACTTCAATACATTCAAAGGAGAAAATGTGATTTCTCTCTACTATTCAGAATTGAATTACAGAGAACAAATTGCATTTTGGCCTCAAGTTATATTAGTTTCATAAAGGTAGAAGAAGCTTCACCTACTTTTAGTGCTGAAGTCGTCCACCAAAATGACTTCTTCAATCAGGTGTGGAGGAGACCTGCTGAGAACACTGTGAACTGAGCGGAGGAGCGTGGACCACACTTCATCCACAAAGCACATGATGATGCTGGTGTTTGGGAGGTCATCATGAACACGCTGCTCAGAGCACCTGCAATGGCAACATAGGCTCACAGGTGATGGCCATTCGCACTCCTGAAAGTCCCCAGGCTTACTGTTTTCTGGGGAAACATGCAAGGAGGGGGGAGATGCCAAATGTGAAACAGAGAGGCAATGCCCTGAACAGGATTTTGCTGGGAGAGGGAGCAGAGAGCTGAACAGGAAGAACTCTGTACACAGCCCCACAGGGCCCTTCTTGTGGGCAGCCCCATGGGATAAATTGTGCTCACTCCTTGCTAACAGGGACCTCTTTTAACTCCCTAGCTGTAGGTGACAATATCTCCTCTCAACGAACAAATGGTTGAAAGGCCCCAAAAGTGAGGCTTATCCCAGCTCTGCACCACTGGTCTCAAGGACTCCTGCATGGAAAGGATGCTGGTGTGCTCTGAACACCTGCAGGACTTGGCATCCTGGGCTGCGTGGCATAGCCCCATTGAAAGTAAAGAATTGATGTTATGTTCAAAATGCAGGGAAATGGCCATTTATTTCCATGAAGGGTTACTCAGCACAGCAACTCATCAAACATGCAGACAGTGAGGAAGAGTTGCCCAGTCCAACTGCTGCATTGTGGAGGAAGGTAAAACACTCAAGCATACAAATTTTACGTACAATGGTACTGGCAGATCTGCTCCCTGAGCACCCTGTACCTCACACCCTGAGCACCCACACCTTCCCTGGGAAACCCAGCCTGGCTGTGCCAAGCCCGCATGCAGTGCCTGCTCCCCTCACAAACAGCCAGTGATACACATCGGTGGGTTTGAGGCATAATGAAATTCCTCCTGTGCTCATGGGTTTGTCACTTTATTCTGCAACAGCCAAAACCTCAATGGCTGGGTCAGGCCCGTGTCTTCTGTGTTTGAACAAAAGGTCAGTGAGCAGCTTTTCTCATCGTCCATTTGCAAGTTGAGCACTGCTGTGCTGTGTGCCTTGGGGAGCAAGGCTTCCCCAGCTCTGCTATCTCCAAGAGGATCTCCAGGCCTGCAGAATGCCTGGCAGAGAGCACTGCTCTGTCCCAGACTGCTCCTCTCCCCAAGACTGACAGTTTAACCCAGAATATCCATGAATTGCTGGGACTTGCTTTCTCCCTCCTGTCAATGAGCTGAAGGCTGATAGCAGGTTTTTTTCTCTTCCAGAGCAGACAACTGCAGGCAGGACAGGCACCAGCCAATCTGCAGATGCAGACAATTTCTCAGTGATGAATCAAAACCACTGTCCATTCTGCTGTCAACAACAGAGAGAAAATAGACAGGTACATGGGAGCATATGGAAAACTGACTTCTTCCATCTCTGTGAATGGTCCCTCTGGTTTGGCTGGTGCTGGCTTGGACGCTGACATGCAGCTCAGACCATGTGGTGTTTTGAAGGAAACACAGAGGCATTTCAGGGCTTCACAGCTAATCAGAAGTGCTCTAGCAAGTGAAAATATCCCCAGAACTACTCTCTGTCGCAAACCTTGGGACGTGTCTTTCTTTCTCCTTCTGTAGCCTGGTTCACCTCAGACAGCAGCCAAGGCCGGCTCAGCCAGGAGGGGAGTGCTGTTTGATTATGGTTTGTTTGGAAATGTTAAGGGTGTTGGCCTGTGGTGATGGGACCCTTCTTCAGTATGGGGAGGGAGGGTGGTTTGGGCATGCTGGCAGAACTCCCAGGGTCAATGGAGAGAACGCAGGGGCTGAACCAGAGAGGTCACTTGCAAGAAGGAGACAAGACAACAAGGGACAGCTAAACTAGGAGAAAATAGATGAATTGTAGTTGCTCCTACAGTGAACCCAAGGAGGCAGCTCGTGGTGGGAGGAGGGAACAAGCCCACAGATAAGGTGGCAGCTGCTAAACACAACAGCTTTCATTGCACGGAGAGAGGGATGTGAAAGCAGCTGAGAAAACGCAGCTGAGACCCAAGCTACAAAGTCTGTATGCAGTCAGGCAGGACCTGCTATGAGGACATCTCTCTTAGCTCCTGCATTAGCAGCAAACAGGCCCTTGGCCAAAGGCCTGTATGTACCCTTGGCAGCTGGAAATCGCTCGTCTGAGGGTGAGGGGAAACCTCAAATGAAGGAACATCTTTTCCTCCCTTCTTGCCTCAAAAAGTAGGATTTCTGGGCAGAGAGCACTGGGTTTGCTATTGCTGACCCCCAGCTAAAGAAATTTCACTACGTCCTGTGTGAGTCTGGGTTCTGTTTCTCTGCTAAGTATACACATATATATACATACCTATATATTTTTTTAGATATGTATATATAATTAATATATATAACTAAAGGGAAATAGAAGTCAAATCCTTTTGAAATTTCTCTCCTAAACAGGCTTTTAAACAAAAACAGCCCACAGCCTTTATGTTCTGTTGACATCACTCTGAAAGTCAACAAAATGTAGGCTCTGAAGCTGCTGAAGTTGCTTTGGGAAAGCATCACCTTTGACCTGCTGCTCCTGAGCTTAGAAGCAGCCTGGCCCTGAAGACCTGATCTGCAGGGGTACCCAGCCCATCCTTTCCCAGCTCAGCCAGGCACAGCTAGGGTCCCTTCCCATGCCTGCCAGCATGGGTGCCAACTCACCCAGGCCATACTCTGCCATGCAGAGTGCAATATTTTTTTGCCAGGCCAGGAAATCTTGCTCCTTGTCTAAACCTGGATGCCTCAATTGTCCCAGAGAAGCTACGTCAGTAGCCTGGGGAGGGGTCAGAGGCACATGGGGACTTTCACTGACAGCACTGCAGTGTTGGGCTGAAATGAGGTCCAGCTCCTCCTTGGTGGGACTCTTCCTGCATGCACTTCTGCAGAGGCTCAGCAAACACCACCATGGTAAGAAAACTCAGAAAGCAGCAAGCATTGCACACTGGTAGGCATATTGAAGGCTGTGATAGGGCAAGTTCCTGTTGGCCAAATTTCAGCAGTCTAGCTCAGCACTCCAGCAAGGATCACAAGAGGAACTGCAGTCTAAACTGGGACAGGCTGGAAGCAAAAGCAGTAACATGCTGTTTCATCCCTGAGAGCTGCCAACAGCCATTGGAGTGAGCTGGCCCTTACAGCCTGATATCTGCTGTGCCAACCAGCCAAGGGCAGAGCCTGCACAGGCTCCTGCCAGTGCCAGGGCACCCAGGGCAGCTTCCCATGACCCCATACCCCAGTGCAGCAGCATGCATCCCCAGGCAGTGCTGTCAGTGACATGCCCCTGTTTGGCTAAGGCGTTCCCCGTGACACCCAGACAGCAATGCTGTTTCCTCCTGGGCAGGTGTGTGATTTACCCGTGGCAGGCGGGCTGTACTTACAAGCATTTCTGGGTTCTGCTCCACAGCTTTCAGGACTTTTGGTCAAAGACCAAAACATAGTGCTTTGAGCCACCATGGCTCCATTTCTGTGCACAGGTGGCTTCTGTAGCTGGCATCCTGTACCCACCATAAATGCTGAGCACCAGCAGTGCCGTGGGAATGTCTGTGCACTGCCCTGTGGGATGGGAGACAAACCATGGCACAACTCCTGTCCCAAAATATCCATACACTGCAAGTGTGGGAAGGGGGACACATGGGAAGAGGGCCTCTGCCTGAGGCAGGTCTCTCACTTGCCATGGGGCTGAGAGACGTTTGCAGTAGGAAAAACTGAGTATAAAGAGATGAACCTGTCATTCACCTAAAGCAGTACCTTCCCTGGACCCTCCCCATAGTGGCTCAGAAGAGGCCCTGACTCCTTCCATCAGTGGGCAAGGTGCTGCCCACACCTCACCACTTTCCTTTCTATGGGCACTACAGAGAGGGAGTTCCTTTGAAATGCAACACTGAGATTTGCAGAATCAGCTATGCATTTCACCGAACAGCTGTAGCTCAACAGCAATTTTCCAACTCGGACCTCTCCATTTCTCCTTATGTGTGCCCACAGATTCAAGTCCCTGAGCGGCCTTCACAGAGCAGATACCGATGGCAGTGCTCTGTAGCACAACGGCCTGTGTAAAGGATTGCTCTGAGGCATGTCCAGGCCTGTGTAAAGGATTGCTCTGAGGCATGTCCCCTGGACCGCCTTGACTGCTGGCCAGTGTGTGCCCCTTTTGACAACATCAGCCCTCAGCCCATGGCTTTGTCCCATGCTTTTAGGGCTCCAGCAGTCCCTCCAGGCAGAGGCGGCTGTTGCGGTGCCACTACCTTGAGGGAAGGGCAGCGGCTGCTTGAAGGAGTGAGAGCACCTCCAGGCAGGAAGCTCCTACATCCAAGAGAAATCAACTGGTGCAGGGGTGCTCTGGGAACCAAATGCACAAATACTGAAATCAAACATGAAATCAAACAGTGCTCAGTGTTGCACCTGATAAACCAGATAAAGTGTTTTAAGGCACAAAGAGGACTGCACCGCACCACCCATCTTGCAAGCCCCAGCCTCTTTGGATGGCAGGGCTCAGGGTTAAGACAATCTGCAAACTTCACCCAGTTTTACTTTCAACAACAGGCTGCTCCTACATGGAAAGGCAAAAGTGGTCTCACAACTAGAAGCACAAAGAGAAGGTCACAGCGCACCCAGCAGCCCTCCCCAGGAGCCACTGAGAGCAGCACAGGTATTTGTGCAAGGGAAGATCTTACCCGGCAGGCCTGGTGTCCACTATGGCTCGGTCTATGGGAATCAAATCGCTGAGGTAGACATTAAAGTTTCCTTCTTTCCATCGACTTTTTGCTTCTTCTTGTTTGTCAGCAGGGACTGAAACGGGGTGTCCAAACTGGCCAGGAGCTTGGGGGTCTCTTGGGGCAAGCGTTGCATCCATGGACAAGACCCTGTGGGTCCCTGAGCTGCTGGTGCCCGCTTGTTCTTGTCTGTCCTTGCCAGCGGCACGCATCCTGGGAGCTGCTCCTTGCCTTGCACTCTGTGTCCGGCCACCCAGTGCTGCAGCCCCAGTGGTGGTGTTCACAGCATGGGCACTGTCCCCATTGTCACTAGCAAGTTGCCACTCTTTGCGCGTTTCTTGTCTCTCTGTGATGTTCCTCGCAGAGTCAGATCCCAGACGTGAGGCTTCTGGGCTGTCCAGTTTTATCCCCTCTTTGCCTATAAGGATGAAGTGGTTTTCGGAAGAAGTTTCTTTCTTTCCCATTTTTACTTGCTCCCACCCAGCCACGGCTCCCAGCTCCGCTGACCGGGGTGGCAGGCCGCCCTTCACCAGCGTGCCCGCGGGTTGCTGCTGGCTCTGTTCGGGGGCATGTCCGGGCCCCTGACCCGCCGGCCCCCTGACCCCGACCTGCCGTGCAGGCTCGGAGCGCCCCGCGCCCGGCGGGGCAGTGGAATGGGGCTCGTCAGGGAAGCCTGGCCGGGATGGTGATACCTTCAGCGACCCGGCTTTGCTCCCGGTGGGCTCCACCACGAACTCCGCCGCTGCCTTCGACGGGGGTCCGCTCGCTGCCGGTGCTGCCGCGTCCCTCGCACCGCCCCTGAAGTTTACAACCGACCCCGGCGGGGTGGGCCTAGTGCCCGGGGGAGCGGCGGGGTGCCCCTCGGCGCGCCGGCCCCTGCCCCCGGCGGCGGAGGTCGGGGGACTCTGCGCCCGGGGAGGCTCCCGGCGGGCTGCCCGGGGTCCCGGCGTCCCTGCGCCCCGGAGTCGCCCGCGGTGGAGCCCAGCGGGGTCGGCCTGGCTGCTGCCCGCCGGCGCTTCGGGGCCGCGCCACAAGCGCGCTCGCTCCTGCCCGCTGTCCGCTGCCTCCTTCAGCAGCCGCCCGCCGGCGTCGCCGAGGGAGAGGCGGAGCGCGGCCATGTCGAGGAGCAGCCAGACGACGGAGGCGGCGAAGACGAACGCCAGCGCTCGCCCGCTACCGCGGAACAGCCGCCGCAACCCGCTCATCCCCAGAGGCCGCTCCGGGCGGGCGGAGGGAGCACCCGGACCGGCGCACCCCGTGCCCAGAGGGAGCAGGGAAGAGAAGCGAGGCGAGGCGGGCCGGGCCGAGGCTCCTCTCGCCCCACCCAGCGCCGGGGGCTCGCGCTGTAACCCAACACCGGAGGAGGCTCGGCCCGGCCCGGTCCGGCTAGGTGCGGCCGGCCCTCACCTCCGCCGCCGAACGGGCCTCGGGGCAGCGCCGCTCTCCCGTTGGGGCCCCTTGTGTGCCATCCGCGGGTGACAACTGTGGGGGCTTATGCGGTCTATTCCGGGGTGCGGAGCGTGCGGAGTGTCTGTTCCCGGTGGGACAGCAGGTCTCGGGACAGGGCAGCCGGGCCAGCCCGGGTGGGAATGCGGATGCAAACGGGGCTGCGGCTAAGTGGTCCTTGCACAGAAGCGGAGCGCTGTGAGTAGGTTACGTGGCAGCCGCCGCAGGAGTGTGGAGGTTGCGGCTGCCTGCCGAGTACGTGGATGTTTTTCCCGTACCTGCTTCTATTCCAGGGCACAGGAGCCGCGGCTGAACGGCGCTGGCTCAAAGAGGGAGGCGAAGCCCGGCAGCCTCTCGAGCTGGGTTAAAAAAGAGCCGGGGCCGCCTGGACCGCGGGCTGCAAGCGGGGCTGGGGCTGCGTGCGATGCTGAGGGGTCAGCGTTGGGCGGTCTTCGCGGGCAGCCCTGGAACACCCCGGGCAGCCCCAGCGCACCTGGTCGGGTCTGCGGGGCTGGTTGTGGGGTAATCCCTGGGTGCAGTGCCCCCGGCGTCCCCCGGTGTAGGGGTGGCAAGCCGGGCGGGGGTAACACACGGCCAACGCCGAGGCAGCTGGCTGCTCCTGCAGTGGGGCTAGGATACCCAGGAGATGCTCTGCTAAAGGGTGATGGTTCGCCCGTCACGGTGAGCTCCGCATGCTGGGACAGTCACGCAGGACCTCCATGACTGGGTTGCACCAACTGAGCAAAACCAGGGCCCGGGGGGCTTTTGCCATCCCAGTGCTGCCAGGAGCCTTGCAGTGGAGACCCTGCTACCAGCAGCCGTTGGCCAACTGGACTGCCAGGGAGCCTCTATGTGCCGTGCTAGGTCCCTTCCATTAGCAAGCCTGGGGGCAATGCTGCATAACTGGTGTGGCATCCCCTGCGCCTGTGCACACGGTCAAGTTAAAGAGCTATAAGGTCAGCTGCAGTGTGCGGGCATCAGCTGTGAAACCCTGGTATGGGCACTAAGTGAAAGAGGAAAAAGCCTGAGCTGGTCAGTATTTTGCAGCTTGCTTCAACTCTGGTATTAATAAATTTAAAAGAAATGCATGGGATCCCGAATCACAGAGCAGGAGATGTTTTATTTTTTAAAATAAAGGGGGAATCCAACCCACTGCAGTGCATATGAATATTGAAAGGAAAAGAAATGAGTGGGGAAAAAAATACATTCATACTTTAAAATCCCAGTAATTTCCAAGTCCAGCCTATGGTTACATTGTGAGATTGAAAACATGAAAGAAATGGCAGTTCTGGTGTTTTTCCAAGGCTTTTCTTTGTAAAGCAAACTCCCTTCAGACGTGGCAGGGAGTTCTGATTTCAGCAGGATTTGCATGTGTGGCTGGTGCGTGCTTAAGGACCTTCAGTAAGCTGGAGTGAAGGATAAGATTGCAAAAGGACCGTTAAAAGGGGAAGCAATTGAGCAGCTGTTTGGCAGTAAGGAAGCTTGGAGGCAAGATTGAACTTATATAATACCTTTGGTTTGGAAATAAATGTTTAAGCGAACCACGGACTGTGGGTCCATTCTCCATGCTGGCATTGTTTTTCTATTTCTGTTTTGCTTCCTTCCCTTGCCATTCCTGACCATCTCACCCAGCAGCTGGAGCACTTGGATCCCACTCCAGCATGCCATCCTGGTGTAGCTGGGTTCCCCACTGCTGGGTCTTGGCCATGGCACCAAGGGTCATACTCTGGGCTTTGGGTCCATGTGGCCCCTCCCAAGGAGCCAGCCCAGGAGTGCAGCGTGGCTCAGATGCAGCTGTGCAGGGGACCTGGCTGTGGATGAACTTCAGCCCCCCAGACCTCAGTCCCCAGGACTGTGGGAAGCATGTTCTTCTGAAGATGGGAAAGGCCAGCCTTTTTTCTAACAGGGAAGCATGTTACAGGCAGCGTCCAACCCTGTGTGGGGCAGGGAGACAGACCCTCGACATTCCTCTAAGCCTCAGCTTCACACTTAGGAGTTACGACAAAGTCGTCGTTGTTTTGGTATGGTCAGGCATTCTCTCTGCTAACTCTGTGCTTTGGCTCTTCTTCCTGGCAAGTATAAGTGCTCCAGATAGTTGAACAGATTCCTTGACACAAGACAGCTGCTTTTGTAGGGAGGAATTAATTTAATCAAGGCTACTCCATCATTAAAATAATCCAAAGTGTCAGATGGAAAAGCAGAGAAGGAAGCTAACTTGAAGATGAAAACTCAACATTTTTTCCAGCCAGAAGTGTCTCAGAAAACGAGCTGTGTAATAAGTCACTCTGTGTCTTTATATAGTATTTTAGTAATGTAGAAAAAAAACTGTCCAAAGAGAAGTCTTGAAGGACTGATCTCTTCCTGAAGCCTGGTTGGCTTGGTAAATTGTATTTCTTCTCTGGAACCTTAGAGACCATGCAGAGGAGAAGACAACACTGTGGTCCGCAAAAGGCAAGATTAGACATGTGTGGTTGCTCCTACCATCCAGAATACAAGGGGCCCTTTTGTCTGAAATAACAGAAAATAGCGCAAAAAAGCTACCAAGCTCTTCTTTTTTGCCACAAGGCAGGATCTTAATTACTTGATTATTTAATTACTTCCCATCATAGAGCACATCATGGGCAACCAGCATGGATATGGACACAGGCACTGTCTTAAGCAAATCATGTTGAAAACGACATTTGTTTAAAGAAACCTGCTCTGTGCACAGAAGGGGACAGCAGCAAAGTATCATCATAGAATCAGAGAATGGTTTGGGTTGGAAGGTTAGTGCTCAAAGCTCCATCCAACCTGGCCTTGAACACTTCTAGGGATGTGGCAGCTACAACCCCGCAGTGTTCAAGGCCAGATTAAATGAGGCTTTGAGCAACCTGGTCTAGTGGAAGGTGTCCCTGCCTGTAGCAGGGGATGGAACTGGATGATCTTTAAGGACCTTTCCAGCCCAAACCATTCTGCGATCCTATGATTCTCTGTCTCAGGATGCTGGCATCTCAAATGCTGCAGCTGTCTGAGCAGGCTGGCTCTTTCAATCTAGTTCACATCATATCTTTGTACATGGTCCTAGCTACGAAGTCAAGCTTTAGTTTCTGAAATACAACCATATCTACCAAATGTTAATAAACTACTAGAATAGTAGTGAATACAATTCACATTTTTCTGTTAAATTACTTCACAGATATAAGCTGTTAATGTAATGAAGTAGTAGGTATGTGCACTATATAAAAACAGATGCATCCAACAGCATGTTGGCAAGTTGCAGATAAGCCTCAGAACTTGAATTAAGACTTGGTTCTCATGTAACTGCCGGAGAGGGGAGTTTCTGTGCAAATTCACTGTGTATTTGTTTGACATGTTACTAACTGTAACCTCCATGGTGGGATATCCTATTTTTCTTACTACGGAAATTCAGTCAGTAAAGGATTAGGAAACACTGAAGTTAGAGTACCCTGGTAGTTCATCTGTACTGCCAGAGTATTGGTGATTTTCTTGAAGCCTCCACACCCAGCAATTATATGGTCAGACGAGAACGGAAACTTTGGCTTTGAAAGAAAAGTTTATGGTCGTGTTCTGCAGGAAAACTGCAAAGCTGTAGATGTGGAAAACTGGGAATACCGGGCAATTGTGTGTTGGATGCTTAAAAATCTGAAGACTAAGAAACTAAAGTTTACATTTCTATTTTGAAAGGTTTCTGGGTTTTTAAGCTGACCTTGTTATTCTAGGTGTGGGTGATTTTCAGTGCATGATGGCTGTGGATGTTTTTTAGGTGACGTTTGCTAGGTGGCTGTGTGCACAAAGTATGATTGAGAGCAGCCTTCCCCCAAATGGAGCTGGTTATGTAACAGAAGATTAGAATAGACATTTATGTTTATTTTTTGTTATAAATAGTGACCTAGATTCACCATGACTCTCATGAAATATGCTGCTGTTACGTGCATGGTGGCATGCGAGAGTGTGAGGATGCTGGCGAAGGTGGCTGGGGTACCCGCACACAAGGGGGAACGTGCCGGAGTACATTTGCCGGGATTGGGACTGGAAATAGCAGTGGGGCTTGGTAATTTGCATAGAGGTCATGTTTTGCTAATATGTGTCTTGTAGAAGCAGACAGCATGTAAAAGAGGATGGTTAAAACCTGACCCAGTAATGTTTTTAGATTTCAAATTATGCATAAAGTATGCATTAAATTAATTAGGGAATTCATTAAGAGGAGAAGAGTAAAGGAACTAGTTAGCAGTGTGCAACATTTAGTAATGTAAGCCATTTTCTATAATTGTTATATATAATTTGTCTCATAACATTATCCTTTGATAAATTATTGCAGCATAATATGATATATGTAGCTTATTAACAGTTTCATTAATTACTATTAGAGGAAAGACACTCTGAAATCTGGAACACATAAGAACAAATGTTGAAGCAGATGGTTGAAATTAGTGAAAAGCAATCGGTTGCTGAACCCTTTTACCTAATTACATTATTACATCAAAATAGTTAAACTAAATTTGTCAAGTTGTCGGCAAAGCACGGGGATGTTTGGAGCTGCCGCCATGGTGCGGGGATCGCTTCTGTCCCCCAACTCCCCATGGGGCTCAGGAACCTCCTGGACATCCTCCACTGGCTCCAATGGCCCTGCGCCCTTCTGGCCTACTTGCCCCTCACCTGCATCCCGGCTTGTCTTCCTCCTCCTTCCTCCTCTTGGTCCTGAAGGAGCATCGTTTCCTGCACCTTTTCTGTGCAGTCTCTCTGTGCCCAGGCATGTGTTCCCAGGAGTGCACAGGGTGAGGTCTAGGGTCAGCAGCTGTTGTGGAGTTTGGTTCATCGAGGTCAGGGATAGTGAAAAGGCTGCGAGCAGCAGGGTTTGGTACAGGGATACCCAGCTCAGCTGTGTGGGAAGATATGGACACGCTTGCTAGAGGAGTGGTGCCACCCATGTTGGGCAGCAGTGGCAGAGGTCATTTGTGCTCTTTGCATTCCAGAGAAAAACAGCCTCTGTAGTTAGTGCTCCACAAGTATGAGCATGTAAGCAGCAGCAGCAGCCCTGGTGGAGTGATTTGGGGATTCTGAGTTTCAGAAGGAAAGATTTCAACTTTCCAGCTGACTCTGCGATGAGGAGATCTGTTTGGAGGGAAACAGGAAAGCTGTGGTGGAGTGAGAGTGACTTTTGCAACTCTTGTCGGTACCAATGCTAAATGGGTTTCTAGCCTCTTTGCCCAGCTCATTGCTGGGCTTCTTTGTTTTCTCGATACAACCCTGAAGATTCCTTTTGTTTTGGACCAGGACCCATGAAAGGATGTTTGGAAGATAAACAACCCCCGAAGAACTGGATGAACAGTGCCTGGGTCTGCTGGGGTACTTGAAATACAAACCTCGAGCCATGAACTCAGTCAGGAGAGGCACCTGCATTACTGTATGCGGTGAGCTAGAAAGCTTCACTGGTCGCCTTTACACAGAAATTTGTATAAATAGGTTGTAAGGACAAAATAGGAGTAAAGACGTGAGGAATCCCAAGCGTGGCATCAATTTGTTCCTTTGTTCCTGTAGGTCCCAGACACCACATGTGGTTGCACGGTACATTTTTGCTGGTGCAAACAGATTTACAGCAGTGTTCTGTTTAAGCTTCCTGAATTCCTTCTGTTTACACACCAATAAATACAAGGAAAAATGAAGCACATGACTTTTCTGTGTCCACACAGCTCAAATATTAGGGTAGCACCCCTAGGAGGGTACCCTTCCTTTTCCTCTAGCAAAAGCGTTATCCAGGGTCTGATTGACTTGTGTTTCTGGTGTGTAAGGGCTAGCCTCTCCTCATGCTGACCAGAAGAGCTTCCTGGATGGGGAAGGTTACCTTCTGCAGAGGATTTTGACACTTCAGTAACTCTGACCTCAATTATCAAAAGTGTCCAAATTTGCAGGAATACTCCAGAAAAGATAACCACTTCAAAATAAGGTATGTAAGAGGAATTACTTTGAGAATTATTAAAAGCGGAAATTTAGTAAAGAAACAACATTTCAACAACAAGGACATGAGTGTGTGAATTTTGATAGGACCTGGTTTTTTTTTTTCCTTTTTTCTCTACACTTAATTTCTGTAAATGTGGACACCTTCCAGAGGATGGGGTGGACCCCTCTGCTCCTTACCCCTCCATCCTGCCCACTGCAGCACTTCCCTGGGCTATTCCCACCCTGGCCCACTGGCTAGGGAAAGCCAATACCTTCCCAACCCTTCCAGCAGCTGTCTGTTAAAGTCCCCGGGAGGGGGTGAACACTGCCCTCTTGCTCAGGACCCACTGCATAGCCCCACAGCCACCTGCTGCTCTCTGCCCTTCTGGTCTCTACACATCCAGGTCCCCAGCTTTCCTTCCTGATGCTCCATCTGCAAAGTGTACCCCAGAACAGTATTTGCAGCCCTGCCGATGGGGTGGCTGCTGAGAGGGGGGGTCCCCAGCCCTCCTGGTGGGCAGACCCTGACAGTTTGCTGAAGGCAGCTGCTTCTGCATGTCAAGGATGGTGGCCCTACCATGAATGCATTAGCAGGAGAGTTCAGCCTTTCAGTCTCAGCCTGATTAATGCATGAATGGATCCAGATTTTTATAAATATATACTTCTGTATGTGCTCAGCTCATGGGGCAGAGAGTTTGAAGCCTCTTCAAAATAGTTATTTAATATCTTAGGTACTCGACAGCTCACCTTAGCTATGCATTGTTTTCTCTGTCTCCTGCCTGAAAGGCTAAACCCGTTAATAAAGATATCAAAAGTGCTGGTTCTATAGAATGAGTTATAGGTGTGCAATCATGCAGGCCTTTGTTTGCCAGTGACAGTGGACATTAGCACTGACTGCAACTTTCCTCTAATATTTGCATGAGCAGGATCAAGCACACATCTGTTAGTGAACAGCAAATACGAGGTGTCTGGGACATGGCTGACCTATATCGCTAGTGGGAATAGAGACAAATGTCTCCAAACCCTGTTTTGGGGATGGCTGGCTGGCTGCAGGCACACTTGCCCTGTCGAGGCATTCCTGCAGCTCCTTCTCCATGCTGCTCCCGGTGTGATACAGAAAGCCTTGTTGGGGGCTCTCCTGCCTGCTGCCCCCTCGCAGCAAGCCAGGACCACGAGCTTGGGAATGAAGAGACTCTTCTCCCACCCTTTGATTTTTTTCTCTGACATCCGAGTGATGTTGCATGAGATTTGCAAAAGCATGTGGGTGAGGCACGACGTCAAGTCTGGGGCAGCTCCTGCAGGAGGGGCAGAAAGGCCTGGGTGTTGCCCGAGCATGTGCAGCCCATCACCAGAAGTCCAGTAAAATAAACTTGTAGCACTGTTTACCAATGTACAGTCAAAGGTAACAGCCTCCTTTCTGGGTCTAAGCTTACTCCTTCATCTCTCTTTGAGGGATGATATTTCACCATTTGGGGACTTAAGCTTCTGGGTTCATGTGTTAAAATGAATCACTTCTTGTACTAGTTTCTGTACACAATCTTTTAAGAAAAGAGGGACATTTTCCTCAGTATAGGGTGTGTGTTCGGTACCAGGTCCTGCTTGTAGTGCAGTGGGAGCAGCTCCTCACTCGTGTGAAGAAGGTGGATGCGTATTTCTGGTCTCTCCTGCTCTCTGCACTGCATCACTTTTCCAGTGCAAAATGAATATTTAGGAATTTGTAATGTTTTTACCACACACATTTCTCTTTAAGTTTGAACTCGCTACCCCTTGTCCTATCACTACAGTCCCTAATGAAGAGTCCCTCCCCAGCATCCCTATAGGACCCCTTCAGATACTGGAAGGCTGCTATGAGGTCTCCACGCAGCCT
>JARCZZ010031156.1:0-22338 GCA_030323915.1 Brotogeris chrysoptera
TCCTCCTGGCTTCCCCTCCTCCCTGGCAGAGCATGAGGCTCAGAAAGTCCTTGATCAGACCAAAACATTACCAAGCAGTAACTAAAAACATGGGTGTTATGAGTGCTGTTCACAGGCCAGAAGTCAAAAACACAGCACTGCACCAGCTACAAAGGAGGAGAAAAATGACTGCTACTGCTGAACCCAGGGCAACTTGGCTCCCCACTCTGAAGTGGGGGCAGATGAATCTTACTGCTGCTGCCATGGACTCCCCAGGTGCCAGAGTCTAAGAAGTGGTATACATGGGATTTAAGCTTATAGCTGCTGCAGAAATGGGAAATTCCTTAATGCCTAAGGGGGCTGTTCTCCTGCCTGCTATGAGGAATCCTCTCCAAAGCATATCCAGCTGCTGTGCTTGATGTCCTAACTTCTTGTCAGCATTGAAAGATGGGGACATGAGTTCCAAGTAGGTGAACAAAGGTTTCTCATCACCTCCCAAAGCTGCCTTCCATAGATCAGTTATGTTGGCTAGTAAAACTGGATGGAGAAGCAGAAGAAATGCAGTGGGAGGTCCCTGTGCTATCCATGTGGTCCGAAGTAGCAGGTTCATCTTGGTTCTGGCTGAGCTGCAGGTATGCAAGCTGCAATAGAAGTGCCTCCTGGTGTGAAGCATCCTGGTGTTGTCCCACTGATCTGGACCAAGCCAGGGGTCTGTGCATGCAGAACTTCAGTTGTATACTGAAGTCTCCCATGAATCCTCATTTCTTTTGTCATAGTGGTATAAACTAGTGCCCATCTCCAGTGCACGCTTGCTGCTGCAAAGATAAGTAGTGAGATACTTTCATTCCTCAGCTGTTTTCACAGCCAAGTGGTCTGCAGATAGCTGACAGACGTTTCCCTGTGAGTCTGAATGGGCTGTGTTAAGCCTGACAGTGAGGTAGGAGAGACTGCCTTAGTTGGCAGCTGCATCTGTTCTGTGTTTTTGGGACTAGAAAGGAGAAAAGAGAGAGCTAGAAATGTTTGTTGCCTAAAAAGCTCACAGAGAGATGATGACAGTGGGTGAAGGTCAAAATGCGTGGCTGGTATCAGGGGAGAAAAGGGAGATGACAGAGGAGAGAAGGGCTTGCAGAGGAATAAGCTGTCTGTAAAGGGCATATTGAGAGGGTGCCAGATATTTACAGAAAATGGGGAAATAGGACCTGGAGCGTTGCTGTGCTGTCTCTTTCAAATTGCATCACCTCTTCACAAGGGCCATGCTGCCTGATCATATTATTATATCACTTAATATTGAGCGCTCAGAGCTCATGCACCTTGTTAGGCATCCCTGATTTTGTAACCTGAGTCATTTTTGCAAGTGTTTGCATGTTTTTTAATAACCTTTGGGAGCACCGTAGAAAACTCTTGTAGCTGTACTTCCGAAACTGGTCAGTGTAGGAAGGTAGCCAGCATGGACAGTGGGGACCCATACTGTGATCTGGGGTCACTATGAGACCTCTTGGAGGATAGGGAGTGTGAAAGAAGTTTGGTTCCTGATTCCTGGATGCTTTGCTGGTTCTGGTGTGGATGAGGCACATGCCAACTGGACTCTCTGGCCCTGGGCCTACCTGGGTCACAGGGAAGGCTCCACTAGAAGGGCTAAGACTGAATGAGACACCACTCAAAGTTATATGCAATGGTTATAACAGACTCCAGGCACCTGACACAGGCTCTTCTGGCATGAAGATGAAGCTGGGGCAGAAACAGCTTTGTTTTGCTGTCAGCTTTGAGCTTGAAGCTGTGAGGAGGGGTGGCTAGAGGTCACTACTGGAGGGTATTAAATATTTTCCCCACTAACATGAGTGGAACTGGGCTTAGACCATAAACATGGCGCTTTTGGTTTCTGACCTTGCTTATTTTCACAGTTGCTGGAGAGGGAGGTTGCTCCTGCCTATGGGGCTGTTTTGCTGCTTATTGCTTGCTAAAAAGGTGTTTTTCTTTCGTAGGGTATTAGAGAGATGCTCATGACATTTTGAGCTAAACTTTGCTGTGTCAGCAGCCAGCAATGAAGGTGAGGCCAGGCAATTGTTCCGTAAGCAGCAGAACTAATGAGCCACTGGATTTGTAACCTACTTTCCTAACCTCTGCCTCCCCCTTCATAATATTAACTCTTCCCACATGACCACTGAGTTCCCTTCCTCCATGCCTTTTAACTACTTGGCAGTCATGGGTTAGCACTTGCTGTGGCAGGTTGGTTCATATGTGCTGATGCTGAGAGGCCTGCTTGCCATGAAAAGCAAGTATTCTTTTTCAGCTGACATGACAGCCAAGGCACTAATTTGGCTCTGCCTCTTCCCATTTCTAGCATATTTATTTTTTTCCTAGGATTTCTCAGTATTATCTCTGAGCCTTCTCTCAGTCTGGGGGAAAATTAAGTTCCTAGAAGTAGGAATCTGATGGTCAGATGGAGGAGCAGCTGTACAGACAGCATGAAAGAAACTTCTGCAGAAGAAGTTCTTTTCCTAGAAAAACCTACATGGTGTCCTTTGTCCCTGCAGCCTGTATGGAAAGCCAGATACTGCTATGCTACTGACTGCTGTGGCTTAGACAGGAATAGCCAAGGTATAAACAGAAACAGGGCAAGGAACTGAGCAAGGTGAACAGGGCATGAGAACAGCGGACACACTTGGGAGAAGAAATGAGATGTTTGTGATATTCTTAGCAGTTATTTTGTACAGAGGGAATCTTTCCTCAGTTTTCCAGAGAGGCTGTCCCACCAGTATCATGTACTTCAGGACATGGCCTCCCTTCACATAGGGTTAAGATAAGCTCTAAGCAGGAGATCAAATAAAGCCACTGAGAGCTCAGGAATGAGTGGATAATCTTATTCTCCTTATTGCTTATGTCTTTGTCCCTGTTGAATGTTGTTCTTACTGGGATGCAATTGGAAGTCAGAGCAGGACTTTTCCCTGCACTGTGCTTTTGTAATATGCAATCCCTTACATTAATTTCTCAGCCCAAGCGTTGATGTTCAACTCTTCCATCAGCAGTGCTGCAGCCTTTGCTCTACCCTGTGAGTCAGATGTGAGCAAGCAAAATCTGATTTGTGATCCTCTTTAGGGCACAAGGTTTAGCTGTGGCTTGGCTCAGTGTCCCCATGTCCCCTAAACCCAGGATATGCTTGTCTTGCACCCTGGCCTGTAACCTATTCTGTTGCATGGATAGGTGTTTGGGGGCTGTCCTGGGTTCAGCAGTAGCAGGCATTTTTCTCCTTAGTAGCTGGTGCAGTGCTGTGTTTTTAACTTTCGGCCTGGGAACTGTGCTCATAACACCAATGTATTTGGTTACTGCTTAGAATGTTTTGTTCTGATCGAGGACTTTCTGAGCCTCATGCTCTGCCAGGGAGGAGGGGAAGCCAGGAGGAGACAGACAGGACACCTGACCCAAACTGACCAAAGAGGTACTCCATACCTTAGCACGTCATGCCCAGGATGGAAAAACGGAGGGCAGAGACCCAGAAGAGGGTTGGGCTTGTTATCGGGTGGTGAACAGTTGCATTCTCTTCCCTTGTATTTCCCTGGTCATTATTATTGTTGGTGGTAGCAGTAGTGATTTGTGTTATACCTTAGTTACTAAACTGTTCTTATCTCTCAACCTGTGGGAGTTGCATCCTTTCAATTCTCTTCCCCATCCCCCTGAGAGCTGGAGGGGAAGAAAGAGGTGGAAGTTAGTGAGCAAACTGCATGGCTAATTGTGTGAGTTATAGAGGCTTAAACCACAACAGGGGCAGATGTACTTGACACAGCAGGGTGTGCAGCACCTGAGGTATTTCCCTGTGTCATCAGTGCCAAAATCAACCTCTAGCATTTAACAGGATGTGGGAGAAATAGACTGAAGTGAACTTGTTTGCAGCCTTTTTGTGCAGGCTCTGTGCCCAGTGGTCCAGCACAGGTATGGATTCTGATACCACTTCTCACATGAACCCTGCTCCAAAGCTAACTGCAATTACTAGGACGACTCTTCCTGTTAGCTCCACAGCCATTAGATCAGGTCTGCTGAGCATGACCAAACTCATTTTGGTACAGTTGGGATTCAGACACTCAATAGTGTGTCTATTATTGTGCATCTGAATGTGACCCAAACCACTGAGGAATAAATGGTAAAGAGGCAGGGGTTGCATTGTGCCTGTGAAAATACATTCAAAGTCAGTATCTTGAAAGGGCCCAAAATTTATTGCGCTGCTCTTGTCATTTCCCATTCACCGGCCTGACTGAATAAAGGAGTGCTGCACAGAGCTCTGCATAACTTGTTTGACTTTAAGAGTTAGTGAATGATAGATGTCTGTATCCTTGGATGAGGATAATCCAATTTTACAGTCTGGCTGGATTTCTGCTGCTCTCTGGAAAAGGAGTAGAGGAGTGAAATATTTACTTCTGGTACTTTTCACAAGTGGAGATGACAGAGCGTGGGAAAATAAAAGCTAGTCCTGGTAGGCAAGGGTTTCAGGGAAGAGAACTGGGGAAATCTAATCTGCTTTCTGGTAGAGAAGGGCATAAAGGGGCTTGGCAAGAAAAGAGCCATTCTTTTGATTTCTCAGAGGAGAAAAATGAAGGCAGCATATTCAATGAACATAACTCCACAGTTGTCAATGCAGCCAGGTCTGTTTATGCCAGACAGTCAATTTGACCCAGTGCTTTGATTAAAAAAAACCAAACCACCAGGATCCCCAAACATTCCAATAAAAAAAAAAAGGTTATGAAAAAACTTGTGCTTTGGTTAAAGAGCACCCAATTCTGGAGTCATTTGTAACAGTTTAAGGGATTAAATGTCATCAGGGAAACAAAAAAGAATCTGTAATTAAATGTTTAGCCCAGCCAAGTCAGTATGGCATTGCCAAGCTGAATAATGTATAGAGGAAGCATTCCAAGATCTAAGTGTAACTTTCCAGTTTTTTCATTAAGTGAATCTATATTAATACAAAACAAGATAGCTGGGTGATTTTTCAACATACTCTGGATTTGTTAGCATTTTGATGATACTGGAACTCAAAAGCTTCAGTTGAGATCAGTGCCAGCTTGTGCTTGGAGTTATGCAAACATATTAAAGATCTGATATCTGTCAGGAAGAGCAAACAGGAGAGCAAATGAAAACAGTGAAATGTCTACCAACCCCTGATTGTGGCAGAACTGTGTCTGGAAATCCCTGGCCAGGACATTCTCCTTGTTATCAGCCTTGTCTGTGTAAATTTGCACAGATTGTTTCAGAGTTGGGAACAGACTTGAGATTTCTTTTTTTAATGAATGTTATTGACTAAATATATGCTGGTTTTTTACATTGTGATATCAAAGAATATGAGAAATGAATGATCAAATTCAGCTTATAATGCATAGTAATCAAAATGATGCAGAAAGGTAATTTAACTTAACTTGGTCGTATGTTATGATTGTGGAAAGACATTTTTTTGTCCAAATATGGAGGCTTAGTGCCAATGATTTTAAGTCTAATCAAGCTTACCAATTAGTAGAGGCATTCTCAGTGACAATTGTCAATTAACCTCAAGCTTAGAAATCCAGGATAACCTGAATCACTGCTTAAGCTCATGTCAGAGTCAAAATCATACTCCATAGTATTAAACTACACCTTCATAAAATTTTACATGTGTGCGGATAGCCACATCCACATGCTCCGAACCCCCAACGTACCTGCTACATTCTTGAAAACTGTTTTCCAGTTCTTTTGAAACTTCATTTTTTTTTTTGGCAGCTAAGTAGTAGTAGTAACCTTCAGAGCTCTCTGTCCCCCTTACGCTAATCAAGGCAGCAGTAACTGTTTTTTAGATCATTGATTCTTCTGTCTAAATTGGTTATTCTTCCTGCCTCTCCCCCCCAGCTCTAATTGTGTTTGTTGTGCTACCAGGCCTTGCAGATATTTAAGTTTTACCTGGTCTTCCATTTTGCTTCTGCTCTAGTTAGGAAGCACATGCTTGGCTTTTAGAATTGGAGACCATGAGTGTCTTACAGTCAGAAAGGTATTTCAGTTTGCCTCCCATTCTCTTCTTCCACCAGCTTTCTACACAGACAGCTAAAGATGCTGGATAGACGAAATGCTGAATATCAGTGATTAAGTTTGGTAAACCTGCAACTCTTGCTGTCACTTGCCCTTTGCTAGGCAAAAATGTTATTCCTTGTTCTAATTTTAGTAAAATTGATTAATAACATTATGGACAGACTGAACATGAGATTCAAACTATCATTATACTAAAATAGTGCTTTATGAAAGATTGCTTGGAAACATGCAAAAATCAGGAACTTCTTGATGTGAATCTATAAACAGGAAAAGGACTCTAGAACTGCACAAGCCTAAGTTATGGGCTGTCAACAATGTCTTTAGCTCTGGGCCTTGGCAGAAGAGCCTGAAACAAGGGAGTGTGGGAGGTGTATCCTAAGAGATGCTGTCCTTCATACTAAAGGCCACCTTCCTGAGCACACTGTACTGCTAAACCAGCTGTCTCTGACTCTCAGGTATCTGCTCTGCCTTGTTAAAGGCAATGCTGTGTTAAATGGGGGTTGAGTATATCTAGAATTACTTTAGAAGATGACCCCTGTGTTCCCAGGAAGGGTGAATTCTTGACGTAGAAAAACTATCTCCCTTTAAATATATGCAGTACTGCTTTAGAGGAAAGATGGCTTTCAGTTCCAGTATATTGAAAGAATCATTCAGGTGTGATTTGTGTGAAAGCTTCTGCCAGAGGTACTGGTCAACAACTGGTCAGGCATAAGGAAGAGACAGCTTGAGATGGCGACAGTGTTAATGTAGTCATCAAGGCTTGAGCTCTCAGCCATAGCTGAGATGCACAACTATGTGTGTTGGGTGAAGGTGTGCTGGTGGCTTTAGGCACATAGCCGGAAAGGGGAGAGTGTCTGTACACCCAGTGCCTATAATGAGGGCACATGGCATCATTAAGACATTCACTTTATTTTAGTGACCTCTGGGTTACAAGGAGAATTTTAATAGGCTTTGGGTTACATCTCAAGAATTCTGCAACATTTTCAGGTTAATAACACTGACATGTCTTATCACTCCTTCTCTATCAGAGCTATAATGGGGAAAACCCAGCATATTGTTAGGAGTTTTAAAACTGCCTTGAAATCTGTCAAGGGAGATAAACTATCTTTTAAATCAGAAAATAGCTTCCCTCTTGCTATCTTATGGAACAACACATAGCTCCAAAAAAGATGCTCCTGCCTAGCAGCTTACTAGGAAAAGGGTTCACTCAGACTCCCAGGGTGAAAGGGATGAGAACTGAGGGGGCTTTTGTGCACCGCTTTGAAGAGGGAAGACTCTGATTTCAAGGAAATGGGATTTCAGGTGAATGAAAAGATTTCTCCATAAGGACAACTTAATACACACTATTGGTACATCCCATAGCAGCAACCTACCTTGCACTTGGTGAAGTGCCATCTACAATGGGAGATGAGATGCTCTGAAGATGAGGTTATAAAGAAGTTCCATGAATCAGGAGATATATGGTTCTGCTCATACTCATCATGGCAAAAGAGAGGAACTGAACAGTCTGCTTTGCTGGAAATCACAGTATTGCACAAAGATCTGGACATATTTTTGTATGGGCTAGACTGAGATACAGCATTGTGGTAGTTTGGAGACTGTTTCTTTTTGAGTGCTTGAAATTATTTCTGCAAGCAAAGCATTTCCTTCCAGGAAATCATTTTGAGATGAAATCCAAAATATTCCATCTGCAAAAATATCTGAATGAGATGTTACCAAAATCTGTATCTAAATTACTTGTCTTAAATGTGTGGCTCTATTGAGTGAAGGCAAATGAAGCTGTAACAAAAACATTTAGAGGAAGGCGTTCTTGGGATGGGAACACTTCTGATAGTGGTGACAAGTAACCAGATGTTCAAAATTACTTGAAGATTGTGAGGCTTCCAGCTGGAATTCCTGTCAGGCACTACGGGTGCCAGCTCAGACCAGTTTGAAAACTCACCTCTTCTTGCACTTGGGACTGCATCTTGCACACCACCATTCCAGACTCCTGTGTCAGCTCATGTACCATCCTGGAAGGTGAAGCTCTTCTGCAAGGCTCAGTATTTGAGGGAAAGTAGGCAAGCAAAGCAAGCAGCTATTTCTGGCAAGAGGTACCCTTGTAAAAGACATTAATGAAAAGATTTTGGAGCCCAGGTGCTTTAATCCAAACACATCCCACTCCAGAAAACTGAAACCAAAATCAGAAAGTAGACCTTGGCTCACAGAATATAGTTTTGTCAGAAGCCAAATTTTCCTGTTGAAAGGCATTATGCTAATGAACTTATCTACTTCACTGACACAGTGAAAGCCATGTCCTTGGCTTCTATTCATTGCCCAGAGTTCCTCTGGGAAATGCCACGCTCACTCTAGCTCTCTGCTTACTGCAGCTTTTACCATGGCACAGACTGTATTTGGAGATGGGTTTGGAGTCACCTTCTTTCATTAACAGCCACCCCCTTCCTGCAAAAGAAGAGCATTAGGATGGAGTTGAAGGGCAACAGGACACTTTTTGGATTGCTTAGTTCTGTGATTGTGGGAGTTAAAATACTGCTGTTCCTTGCCATTTTCTGCATAATGCTTCTGAGGTCCTCTGCTGCAGTGTTGGTGAGAACCTGGTCCTCTTGATAGTACACATGTTGCATTGGTAGTACAGGGTGCTTGTCTGGGGAGATGGCTGCACATGGAGGAGGAAAGTTCAGTAAGATTTTTGTGGCTGTGGGAAGATGGTGGGGTGCTGGAATTTTGTCTCTGGATCTGATCTTCCTATAGGCTGGGACCTGTTCCTGGGAGTCTTCAAAAGGTGCAGGTGCTGTTGTCCCATTCTCAGCTGTTTCCTGTGGATTGGATGCTTGCTTTGTGAGGAGGATTAAGACTTCAAATGGACCCTCAGGGCAGTCCATTACCACTTGTCACCAGAGACCTTTTCTTCATTCCAGCTTTTGTGGGGGAGCATTCCCAATTTAACCTCTGCTGTTTTTCCAACATGATCCTACTTCCCACTAGAGACTTTCTTCTGTTCCTTGATGGGATACAGCCCACTCCCTTCTGGGAATCACTCTTCTGGGTATATGAGCTCATACCTTCAGCCTGTGGTCCTCTTGGAGACCTTTGTTCTGTTTCCTATCTAGCTGGAAATAGGAGTCTGATAGTCTCCCCCATCCCCGGTGGCTTTCTTTTAGCTTGATAGCAAAGAATTACTAACTATTCATTGGACCTCTTCTAACCCTTGGCATAGTTGTAGGTACTAATACCTTCCTTCAGGTATGGATAGGTAAGGGCCTTTTGCAGCGGAGAGATTTAAGTGGCTTTCTGGGTTATAAGTTCAGTGTTAAGATGCTCAAAACCATTCTCTGGCTGATATCTTGATTTCTGCAGCAGGCCAGACACTGAGCTGTACTTGCCCTGAGTCTGCCAGATTGCTCTGGATCAAATCACCAGCAGGGCTTTCTAATGAGGTTTCCTTTCCCTCTGTTCATTACAGAGCTAGATCTACACATCAGGTGTACCTGCACATTGGGTCTTTCACTGTGTCAGCAGCATGTGGCTCAGACTCATGCTTGATCTTTAAAGGGCTCTTGTAGGAGACCAGTTTGCAGTCCTTGTTCTTGCGGGGCTGGGTGATCTTGCTTCAGAAGGTCAGTGGCAGAGAAGCAAGCTCAGACTGGAGAATAAGGCATGGGATTGTCTCATGGTGGTCCTAATGGAGAAGCTGCGTTCCCCTTGGATGACTGTGTCATGTTGTGGACAATACTATGAAGACTGATACATAGGGGTTCTGGAAAAGTAAGGAAGTTCTGTGGAAAGGAAATCTGAGGCTTTTAGGTTTTGACAAAAGTAACATTGATAATAATGCCTTGGCTGCAGGAGTGGGGGGTTTCTCTTTTATTTCTGGTGCATGTAGAGACCTTTCCAACACTAATTTTTTGTTCAGAATCCACATTTTGGGTATTAGATTTTTTGGGAGTGGGAGGTTGGCTGCCCTTTCCTCCAGATGGCTCATCAGAAGACTTTCTCAGGGTACTCACTTCCATGGAGAGGAAACAGATGAGATAAAAACAGCAAAGCTGAAGGTCAGTTTCTGAACTAGGTTGGTTTTTACTGCCATGAGCCAGGAGCTGCTGTTGTGTTTGTGCTCATAAATTGGTTAGTGTAGGAGGTTAAGCAGTAAGAAGGGTGGGGGAAGCAATGTTTTTAAATAGATATTTATGGAGGATATCAACATTTGGCATTTCCTGATTTCAGAACAGTGGAGGAGGAACCAAGAACTTCATCCCGCCTCCTCCTTCCCTCCATGCCAATTAGGACCACAGTCTGCTACTCTTCATCACATGGAACAGCCACTTACTTGCTTGTGCCTAGCAGCACCTTTTTTCACGAGCTGTTTTCCTTCCAGTGTTAAGAGGATCAAACCTACCCCTGGGAGGTTTCCTGTATGCTGGGTATGTGCAAACGGGCTGTTTCAGTGAATTAGTCCAGTTTCAAGAGAATCTCTTCCACTCCTTTTCCTGCAGCTACCTGTTGCCCCTTCAGTGTTGAGGTCTAGGAGGCAGTCATGTACTTGACCTTTCAGCTTTTTTGTTTATGCCCTTGGAAATAGGTGGCCCATTCTGACCTAGGGTGATTAGAGCATCTGAACAGAACGTCAGTTCTCTCTACAGCCAGGCATGTAGACACTTCCCACGAGCTCTAGAACCTGCCTATCTGTTTGGATAAAGTATCATATCCTGCCACACTCCTCTTCCCAGGTAGTCGCTGAAAGTCCCCTGCTAATCTGCATTTCTATGAGCTGCCTCCTCTTGTCTGGAGGTTCCAAGTCTCAAACAGCCTTTGTCTCTGTTCTGGGCCAGTCTCCTAAATATTTGCATTTCCTTTCTCCGTATCCTGCCATCACCTGCTGCCACTGCACTTTGCATCTTGGCAGCCTGCTTCTGTCATAGGGATTGAGCCAAAACATTGCAAGGTGTTGGAAAATCTTAACTGCATTGAAATGAGAAGCTGTTACTCTAGCAGCATCTGGGGCTTCCAGCTCCTGTCTTTGCTGCTGGTGATTTCAGTTGCTGCTCCTTGGCAGTGGTAAAAAATAACCAGGGAAGCTCTTTTCCCTTATTGTCTGGTAAATGAGCTAAGCATGAAAGTCTTCAGATCATGCATTTCTCTTGGCACAAGAACTGATTTCCCCTGAGCACCTTGGACTATTGCATTTAGGATGCACTGATTGCAATGATTTATGCTTTTACATTTTAGAGCTCATGCACCCATAACTGTTTGTGGTCAAAGCCTAGAGGAAGCTGGCACCAAGCTTAAAGATTTTCAGCTAGTCCTGAGTGTTGCCTGTCCCAAGTCATGCTTGAAGGGCTGTGGTGGAGGACAGAGCCTGGCTACTGCTTCAGGCTTGTGTGGGGAGTTGTGCAGTCAGTTATAACTTTCTGAAGGGTGCTTACAGCAGACAGACCAAGGAAGCTACTCAGTGAACTGAAGGATAAGGTAGGACATAAGAGCTGCTTTCAAGGCAGGGGTATTCTGGATTAATGAAGAGGGGAGGCATGACTGAATGCCTGGTTCTCAGTTTAGCCTGTATGGAAGGAGGAAGGGAAGAAGAGAAATGACACAGAGCAGAAAACAAGAAGCTTTTATGCACAGAACCTTTTCTGAATCCACTTCAACAAGCAAGATGTTTTTCAGTGATGCCCTCAAACCTTTCTTTATTCCTCCCAGAGCTCAGGCCTGAGCCATTCTTTACTTCCATTTTAGTCCACATCTCTCTTAGCTACAAAAAATGGGAATCCTAGTGTGACATAGCTAGGTGAATTCCAACACCAAAGCCCAAGGCAAGTAGAACCTGTTTCCAGTAAGACAAGGCTACTTTGCAGGGAATGGGATAGTTCCACTTGCATATATTTTTTTTGCCTGGAGGATGGCTTGCAAATTTTGTGTAAACTCTTTTGTTTCAAATTGTCTCATGTTAGTGAGAACCAGTGTATAAATTTTCTAAATAAATCCTGTTGTCTTTGCTTAAAAGAGGCTGAGTCTAGCAGCAGGGAGTTTTTGAAGACAGGTATGTGCTCTGTTTGGATTGCATTTGAATGTATTATAAATATCTAAGCCTCAAGGACTTCAGGATCAAATACAGCTTTTGAAATCAGAAGTAAAACCTACAATTAAAATAAAGTCTTTCCTATTAGTATCTGCCTACTAGTTCTATGTGTTCAACATAGCAGCTTGGGAAGAAATGGAAACTGGATTTTTATCCCTTTTATATGTGCTAATTAAAGTCAGCATAAAAGTCCTGCTGATCAGTACTGTGGTGTCAGCTGGGACCTGTTTCTTGTGCCAGCATAGATGTACAGGACAGCCCAGCTAACACAGCATGGAGGGATTTGATTTTTGTGATGATTAAAGAATTTGGTTGTGTTTATGTTTGCACAGGTTAGTGCTAAGCCCATGCTGTCCTGAATCAGCAGTGAGGGATCATCTGCATTTCTAATTGAAGTTCCTTTGATTGCTTTCTGGGAGTTGCTGTGTTTGCAGAAGCTGCCCTGGAAAAGCCAATGTACTGTGGAGCTGGGGAAGCTGAGGGTTTTGGCATTCTCTGTAGTAACCAGGTAACCCATAGCTCAGGGAGATGGACTAGAAGCCTCATGAAGCCTTGCCCCAAGCCTGGCCTTGCTGTGTGCCTATGCACAGCCTCTTTATTTGCTTTCATTTTCCATTTTCAGGGATGTTTTTAATTGAGCTGAAGACAGTATTAGCACAAAAGAGTCCTCCTGTCTGGGATACTGTGGGTCCAGTTGATTTTGGGTATACATGACTCTGGCTGAAGTTGCTGCACTTCTCCCAGAAACTGGGGCAAGGATTTTCTCTCTTTTAGAGAGTACTTATCTCTATGGAAAATGTTAGAAGGGCTCACTGCTCATCTGTTCAGCAGGATGGGGAGAAAGCAAGCCAAAATCACTGCTGCAAACTATGCAGGTCATGTTCTTATTGCTGTATTCTTGTTGTTTCTGAGTGTGACCTCAGTTCACAGACAGAACCTGATCCCTGGCTTCCAGGCTCTGCTGGTAAAGTCTGGCTTTGCCTTCTCTGAAACTTTGCTTTCTGGTAGTGTTACAACATGCTGTGGTGTCTCACAGGGCTGCTGAGATGTTCCAGGAGAAGGCAGATAACAAGGGAGACTTGGGTTATACCATGTAGCTGGACTGCTTCTGCTTAAACCTCTGAGGGGTGGAGTGGAAGGGGATTAGTCATAGGAAGAAATGGAGAAAGCAGTGGATAACCCAAAATACTGTCCATCTGGTCTGTTTTCTGGTAAGGTGTGTTGCACACTTGGTAGAATTGGTACTTCTGGAGGGGTTCAGAAGCTGACATTGCTCTAGAGGCATGCAGATGTAGAGCCCTTAAAGCTCAACCTTACTGGTCTGAGCATGGTGATTGTCTTTATGGTAGCTTGAGCTGCTGTTACACCCCACTGACAGAGAACCTGTATAATTATAAATGGTGGCATCTCACTGTGTTGGGACTCAGGCCAGCCTTGCTGAACTCCATGTTGCTCACCTCCTGAGGCTGCCCCAAGCCAGGCTTCCCAGAGCACAGCTGGATCACCATTTACTTGGGAGTAGAACTATAAGCTCCTGACTTGTTCGGTAATTGCTAATGCATTTCCAGAATTAAAGGAAGTGGCTAAGCCACTATCTTCCTACGCTGAGGGGTGGGATTTGACTCATTGCCAAGCGTCAGAGCTCAGAGCTGTGACAGCTGGAGATTGCTGTGCACAGAGCATCAAATTCTTACAATGACCGAGAATCATTTGGCTCAGTTCTGGGCCAGATACACACACCACCTGGTAAACAAAGAGCCTGAAGTAGATAATCTTCCATCAATGGACAGAAGAGGGGTGGGATGGAACCACTCAGGTTTTTCTTCTCCTTATCTCTGATGGAGATGGAGACTGTATCATGCAGGGGCAGGATGTGGGAGGAGAAGCCGAGGGTTTGTCTGATATCTGTAGGCTTCAGAAATGAATCCAGAAGGGATAAAAGACAGAGCCAGGAGTGAATGGCAGGTAGCATTCGATCGAGGCGTCAGACGCTGGTTGTCTTTATGTGACATTTCAGACAGTGTGGGCAGTTTGCTCAATTTTTCTCTGTAGACGCTGCTTTGTTTGGAAGGTTGTAGGCACATGTCAGCAGTGATGGATAGATTTGTTTGACTTCCTGTCAAATCAATGATTACTCATAGAAATCTCTTTTATTGGTTTATCATAGGAAGTTCTATGTCATTTATCCCAGTGGAGGCTTGGCTAGCTGATGTCAGTGAGCAGTTCTGGTGAGAGTTATTGCTGAGTTTTATTGTGCTGCTGCTTCTCTTTTTTTTTTTTTTTTTTTTTTTTTTGACACAGTATTTATTTTTGTCTAAGTTTTACACTAGGGAAGGCTCATGCCTCTTGGGGTGGGTATGATACAGCTACATAGAAACACACTTTGTGTGACTTTGTGCATCGTTGATTCTCTTTTCCCTTCTCAGGGCCAAAGGTTTCAGTGTCCTGGAGACATGGTTGCCCTGTTACTGCAGGGATTCCTAAGTCAAGCTGGGCCATGCTTTTAATATGTTGGCCTTTGACTTTCACAAGGAGAGGAGTATCTGCGTTTTTTTTTCCCCCCAGAACAGAAGTACTTGCATTTTAGGGGAGGCATTTCTGCCACTGAGCTGGAGGGGGACTTGGAGCCTTCTTTAGATTCAAGCTGAATAGGACACCTAGCTTTAGATGGGTGTCTGCTACTTAATTAAGAGGCAGGTGGATGCTCCATCGAGTGTTTCTCATGCCTGTGTCCCCATCATATGCAGTTGCATGTCTTGGTCCTGGTTACTTGGTGACCTTGAGCTCTGCACAGCTGGATATCTGGAATTTGTACTGAGCAAAGCAAACCTAGAGGGAGAACAGTATCCAGATGATGTACTGTGTCATGGTGGTGACCAGGCTTGGAGTAATTCAAGCAGTGGGGAGAGAAGACGGAATCATTGAAGTCTTTGGTGTAAAGATAAAAGCCTTTTCTCAGATCAAAAGCAGTGTGGGAAAGGCGCACATTTCTTGAAAGCAAATAACGAACTGAGCTACCAGTCTCCAAATATTAGGCTTGGATTTTTCTGTCGCTGAGCTGAAGGCATATCCCTCCAACAGCAGCTAATCACTTGCTCAGAAATAGTATCCTAACAACAAACAGCAGTTGCCTCCCTTCTGATGGGTTACTAGAACTCTGTATTGTAAGAAAGCAATAACCTGTTGCCTTCCCAGTAAAGGAATCTGTTCTTTCTGATGGGAAATACTACCAGAGAGAGAAAACAATTTGCACTATTATCAGATTTTCTACCCAGTAGTTAATGTGACCTAACATCTGATTTGATTCTTGGGCAGTTCACAAATTAGTGAGTAGCGCAGGGTGTAGAAGTCACCCAGAGAAGGAACAGAAGTATGGAGGAATCCTCAGGAGAGGTGCACAGCATTTGCTAGCCGAGGGGGGCCCATTAATTTTGCCAGCATGTAATGCAGAATGCAATGACTGCTCCAAACAGAAGTTATTTAACCTTGAATGAGAGAAACATAACCAAACAGTAGCAGTGGAACAATAAAGAAATTCCATCTCTGATCTCTTGTGACCCACGTTCTGCTCAAATGGCTCAGATGTCACTGATACGTTATTTTCATGAGTGACTGTAAGTGCATTATGCATGAGTGTGTGGCCACTGGTGAATAAACTGAGAATTCTTCAAGGGAGCATATATAATCCATTTGATTTCATGGAGCTGGACTGTGCTCCTTTATTCTTTTGAAAGATGTTCGCTGCTTGGCGGAAAAGTGTGATTGCACCTATGTGAATTTGGCACCAAAAGGGGTTTGACATACAGTCCCCTGTGGGTATGAATTGTTGCAGACCCCAGCAAGAGGCTTTGCTCTTTAGCTCAAGTGATAGCAGCATGTTTGGCACTCTGTATATGTTGGATTTGTTCTTGGTGCATTGATCCAGGGTGAAGCTGAAGCATGCACATCCCCAGCTCTTGACATCTACCCAGGCTGTTTGTCAGCTGGTGGCAGTGTGCTTTCTACCCCTGCTACTGGAGGGGAAATGGGAAGGTAGATCATTTTGCTGTACCAAGGCTAATCCGGTGCATTTTGCTTATCTGAAAAAGGCTAGGTGCTCTCCTACCACATGGGTTTGGGAAAGCAAGGCATATCACAAGTTAAACTGGAGGTCAAAAGGTCTCATGGACAGTCTGAAGCACAGGAGGTCAAGTCCCATTTGCGCTGTTTTGTTTTCTGAGCATATTGTTCCGACTCCTGCCCTGCAAGGCAATCAAAGCCATTTTATCTGCAAGTAAGAAAAAGAGGATGCATAAGCATGGTTTAGGCAGAGTGGGGACTGTTGGCAGTCCTGGCTCTCACCTGTTCATTCACACTACTTGCAGACATCCACAGTCCCTCATTGTTGAATGAGAATTGTTGAATTGAGAGGCATCCTATACCAGAACCAACATCCTGCTTTTTGGTGTAGTAGTTGTATGGCAGTAAGTGCCCATCCTTCCTGCTCTCTGCCTCTCCAAATATAACTGATTGCTGCATCTGCTGTTGTAAGTTAAAATACCAATCTGTAGTAAAGAAATCAGCTCCACTAACCAGGCTGTGTCTGAAGAGCTGTGGCTGTGCTATAAGCATATAAGCTCTACAAGGAGCAGGTAGTTGAGGAGTGGTCCTCTGCATTGCTGAGCCTTCTCTGCCTTGGAAAGATGCAATAACAAAGCTGTGCTCCCCAGAAATAGACTGAGAGTCCAGTTGGGTTGGCTCCAGCATCTGAGTGGGTTCATCTCAGGATCCAGCTGCCCAAAGAGGAACTGGATGTGAAAGTGTAGAGGAGACCTGGTGTGAGACATGATGACTAGTGCACAGGTATGCATTGAAGTATTTGGGCTTGGAGCAACCTGGTCTAGTGGAAGGTGTCCCTGCCTATGGTAGGGGATTGGAACTAGATGATATTAAAGGTCTCTTTCAAGCCAAATCATTCCATGATTCTATATAGAATAATGGCTGCAGTGTTACAGCTCTGTGGGAGATCTGTTAAGTAGTAGGAAGTAACAGTCTGCTAAATGAAAGCATGTTTCTTCATTAGGTGAAACAATACATCAGAGGGAAAGGGAATTTTAAACAACAAAAGGCTTGCAGCATATTTTTCCTCATCTAATCTTACAAGCCGTTTGATAGGATTTTATTTTCCCTTATGGTCTACATTCTCCTAGCAAAGCTCAGATTCCCCTCCTGGGCTTTTGTTCTGCTTTCCCCAATGCTCCCTAGTATCATCTAGGCAGTCTCAGAGCAAAAGGCAGTCTAGTGCCCAGGAGGCAAAAAGGTTGTATCAAGTGAGTTGGTGTTTGGCTATGCATCTCTTGGGCCACAGTGCATCAACATTGCTGCAGCTGAGTAGCCCAGAGGGAGTGGTTGCCCCCCAGGAACTTAGTTTGGCTGTTTTAGTTTGCTTTGAAACTGTTTATACTTTCCCTGCCAAAGGAGTTCAGCTCAGCATTTAGTACTGTAGAGATGTAAGAGGTTGGTTTCTTTACCACAAACATTTGTCCCATGCTATGGCTTAGGTACAGTTTGTGATTGACTGGAGTCATAGCTGAACTGAGCTGGAGGCTGTAGACCAGGGACAGATGGAGTGGAAAACTGGAATTGTATTTAAAAGGGATTACTCGGTACTGGTTGTGTCACCTTGCTGGACTATTCTGCGAAGAGGTCAGGGAGATTAACACAGTTGGTCTGTAGGACTTCCAGTTTCCAAGGGACACTGAGGAGCATCCATCCTTGATTCTGTTTCTTCCAGGAGCAGAGATAAGGGAAAGAGGCATGTGTTCCTGAATGTTCAACCCCCTTCAACTTTAGGCTTCACTGAATTGGTTTCTGCTTAGTGAAGCTGGGGGAAAATGAACAGTACTACTTTCAGCGGCCCTTACCTGAGAAGTTCTGGCTTTAGTATCCCAAAACATAGTAACCAAGCTGCACTGTTGTTGCTTCTGAAAGTAAACAGGTAGTTGTAAGGAATAAGGGAACTATATTGTAGGCAAGTAGAACATTTTGCAAAACCAAAATGTTATGTATCATAATATCTAAAAGTGTGAGGCACTGGTGCAGGGCACTATTAGCTTGTGCTTGCTCATCCCAGAGACTGGTGTCTCCCTACACTAATGCTGGTATTGCTAAACTGTAGATGCCAGAATTGCGGAAGTAGCCAGAGCCATTCTTCAGCAGTTCCTGTTATTTCACAGTTATCTCTTCAATTTCAGGTCACTCTATGTTCACTTTGGGGGGGATGGGAGCACAGCACTAATTAAGTCAGAATCCTGAGCAATTTTTGTATCTGAATGTTGAAGACATTGTGTCTCCATTGTGTGAGTTGTGATGGGATCCTCTTCCACTTCTGAGACTGCAGAGTAGTCTGGAACAAAGAGCTGTATCATTCCCAGATCACCACAGGAAAATAAACCTGGCCTCGGAACACTATGCATGCAGTGCACAGAGCACCAAGCAGAGCTCTGACTGACCTGAAACAACTCACTTCATCTCTTTCCTTTTTCAGCTTTTGTCATATCCATTCTCTTGTACGTGCTCTGGGGCAGGAATTTCCATTTATGTTTGTGCATGCAGAATGATGAGTCTTTGATCTCAGCAGCTGCATCTGTATTACAGCAGAAAGAGTGTTTTAATAACAGTAAGAATCCAATTAATAATTTTTAATGTCTATGTGTATGTGCTTCTCTAAGACACATGCAGTCCTTGTCTGGTTCCTGAGACAATAAGTTTGCATTGGGAGTGCAAATGAGGCACTTGCCCTATTCAGAAAGTCTGGACCTGACTGCATCAACACTGGCTATAGCAACTGGAGGGGCATTGTGCTTTTTTGTCATTTTGTGGTGGGGTTTGTTTTCTCTCCAGGTGTTCTTTAAAGGCCACTCAGAACTCTGCAGTGTCCTATGAAAGCACACTCCAGCTGGGACACGAAGGTGCTGTGTGAGGAGATAGGAAGTGTTGCAAAGGGGGAGGTAGCACTATATTGTCATACTGTGGCCTGATTGTAGGCAGGTTTGATTGATTTGACAGGGGTGGATGCTGTGCAAGGCCCTGGGCTCTCCCTTGTTAGCCTTGATTGAGCTGCCTTCCTCTCCATACAGAGATAAAGGGCTGTCTGTTGTAGCAAGAATTGGTGGGGAGAGAGGGCTTTTCCTCACCTTGCTTGTTGAACTGAAGACCAACAGTGGTGTATGTTCTCCAAAATTATTTCAAGGGGTGTAATCTCAGGGGTGTTACTTGCTCAGCCCAAATGCGTGCTAAGGTGCTTGTGTAGCCCAAAGAACACATGGCTGCCCTGCTTTGTGAACAGAATTATTTGTGCCTTGTACCACAGATGTTATAAGTGAGCCTGACACAGCTCGTTTTCTCACTGTGCCTTTGCCTTTTAATTTTGGAGGATGTACTTTTCCTGACAGAATTTCCAATTCAGTTCATTTTCTGTCTGCAGTGGGAGGGGAGGGAGAGAGGTGGTTTGAGGGGCTTGCTGCATGTATTATTAATTGTTCTCAATTCAAGACAGTGTAGTCTTTCTGCCTGATATTCCCATTTTCTCCTAACTAATATTGGCTGGAGATTTGAAAGAGGCTTGGCATTTGAAATGATATGGATTTCTTTGTGATGGCAGTGTGTTTACAGCTAGAAAATGAGGTTCTCCTGTTTATCTGAAGCTAAAATGGCCATGTATTAGTCATCAGCCAGTTGAACAGTGTGTTGTAGAGCAGTTGATTATTGAAGTTTCCTATGTTTTCTGGGCTGGTTAAAACATCACCCAGAAGATGCTGTGTCAGAACCTATCCACTAGACATCATTAAATCTGCAGAAGAAGGAAGATGCTTTTGCACATTGATGAACAGTTTCAGGTCATTCCCAGCTCTGATCCTGTTATAAGGCAAGTGTGGTCTTGGAAAATAAGCAGCTTTTCACGTTGAGGCTATGTAGTGCTGCATATTGATTTTCAGGTCTATCAGCTCATGTTCCGACCAAACTTAAGGTCCCAGGTAGAATAAGTGTTGTGATTTCAGCCCAGCTCCTGATGAGCACTCTCACGTAGCAGGATAAAAGCATGTTTCAACTCAGTGGAACATGATTCAAGTTTCTTGTTGCTAAAGCTATTTAAGTAAATAAAGCACCTCAGCCTAAAGGAGGTAAAAAGTCTCTCGACAGCAGTCTTGGGGTCAGGGTGACCATTCTATTTCCATATGAGCCACACTTGAAAGAAGGGAAAAAACATGTTTCCTAGCAGAAGTAACTAACCTGTTAAGGAATCTGAGAGGAGCAGTGGGAGATTACGTGGTGTCAGCACAAGTCAGGTTCCTGCTTTTCCTATCCTTCTGCCCCATAATTCTCATCTTTCCTCATAACTCTTTTCAAAATACTTGTACTTTCAGTAAATCTCGGACACAGTGAATGGACATGGGTGACTGCTATTCCATTTCAGATGTAAAGCGAATGGGGAAGCACATTCCTCAGACGTATGCATGAAACATAGTGGTCCCTGGGAGGAGAAGCTGTTTCAACCTACTACTGAACTGTGAACTGTCTGCATCTCTCAGGTCAGCACACCAGACACTGTTTGGTAAATCCTATGCTGGAATGAGCTGAGAAGCAAGGGAGGAACTGGGATTCTTTCCCACCAGAGCTCCATCTAGGATGGCTTTCTTGGTTGTTGTGGGCCAAAGTAATATTTGCACTACCCTCTCTCTGACTTCATCTTGCCTGGCTCAGGCTTATCTGCTGGAAACCAAGCCTGCAGTTTGCCCCTTGATCATAATGCAGCCCCATGTCCAAATAGTATTCCTTGTTAGCCTCTAACCAGCATCCAATGCTTTGTAGTCTAGACAGACTGTTCACGGGGAGCACCTCTGCTCTGACCTTGCTTGCATCAGTAGTTCTGCTGTTCCCTTGGCTTTCCTGGAGCTAGCAAAATGGGATTGTCTTCTCTTCCACTCACTAGCTCCTTTCAGCTCAGCCCCCTCCTGTGCTGCCGTGCAGTTTGTTGTCTCTGCAGTGTGCGCTGCTGAGCTGTGATGGAATCCAGCCATGCTTCTGCTACAAAGGCAAGCATCTAAAGCCAATCAGAGCATGTCGGATGGGATTTGTGGTGCTTCCAACCTCTGTATGTTATTGACTCGCCCTTTCAAGTGTGGCCAGGGCTTTATCTGTTGGTAATAGGGAGAATTAATAATTTCCTTTAAAAAAATCAGCTTTAAAAACCTCTCCATCTTTTTATTTATTTATTTTTACATAAAAAGGCAAGTAGAAAACATAACAAAGTTGTTAAAAGTTCAAAAGGAACGCTAATCCCTGTAATGTGGGCTAATCAACTTTTATCCAGACAATCCCCTTGTATCTCTTGGGCCTTATAGTGTGGTTAAGGATTCCCACAAGCAAGTGCTGGGCTTTAACTCCTTTAGAGCTGCTTTAAAGCCTAGAGTTACTCTTTCTGGAGCAATACTGCCATACTATCACTCAGAAATAGTCTGGCATGTTGTTAGACTCAGAACATCTTCAAAGGTACTTGAACTTCCCTGGCTAATATTTCAAATGGATGTGGAAACAAAAAGTTCCCTTTCCTTGGAAAGAGAAATCATTCTGGTGTGGAAATCTTTAGTAGGGATGTTCCAGCTTCAGTTGTTTTAACTGCTGAGGATAAAGTGACATGGAGTCTAGGCAGAACACTTACCATCCTGAAGAACGGTTCACTTGTGACTCTAGGAACAATTTCTCTGGCAGCAAACATGTGCTGTGTAGGGCATAATGGCCAGTGGTGTCAGCTACGTTCAGGTTGTGCTTACTTAGATGCCTGTTTGCTACTCCAGCCTTCATCACACTGTACATATGCACATCTTGAGGGGTGACAGACAGCTGGAAATGTTTTCTTTCCTTTGGCAAAGATGATACTACTTGAAGAGGCCATCTTCAAACAAATATCCTAAGGTGTCTGTTATCCTTTGTGTTAATTTAGTTTTCATTGGTATCAAGAAGAAGCAGGGTCTAACACCTTGACTTAAAAAAAACAAGTCAAGAGAGGGAAAAGTTTTTAGCATTCTTATGTCTTAGAGTAGTAGATATTCACTGGGCTTTGCAAGTGATTCTTTGCTGCCTTCAATACTATATTAATATCCCTGGATGTTTTGTGTATTGTAATGAGACTTCTACAGCTGCCCAGCTAAAAGCCAGGAGGTGGTGACTTCTTTTTTGGAAGTGAAAAGTGATGGAGAAAG
>JARCZZ010031157.1:0-38408 GCA_030323915.1 Brotogeris chrysoptera
GAGGTGTCCCTGTCCATGGCAGGGGGATTGGAACTGGATGATCTTAAGGTCCTTTCCAACCCTAACTATTCTATGATACTATGATTCTAATGCACCTATAGAAAGAGCATAGTGGGCTTGTCAGCACAACAAACTTCTAGAGAAAACCACAAACATCCCAAAGAAGCAGTGGCATGGGACCAATGCCTTCTGAAAGGATGATGAGGAGGAGAAATTAAAATGGTTTGAATTAGAAGTGAAGCAGGCTTGTAAGCTGCCTCCTTTGTCTCTTGGGGCTGTTGGGTAGCACTTGAAGTAGACTGTGATGAGACTGATGGATCTAGTCAGGAAAATGGACCCCACAGTCTACCAATCTCCTTAGAACAGGGATGAAGTCCTCCTTGGAGGCTTCAACTAATTTTGCAATTGGTATCAGCTGGGTCAGGGTTTGCCCAGAACCATGTGGGATGTAGAAAGGCTTTAAATGTACCTGGCTAAGGGATAGAAGGCCAAGTTCAGCCCTGCCAGAAGTTGGACTAATGTTTCTTATTTCCAGCTGGGCTGAAGTAGCTGTCTACAGAACTTAAGCTGGCCATGAATAACTGCAAATAGAAGAGATGAAGGCTATGGTGTTGTAGGGAGTGAAGGAGTTGCTTAGAGTGGATGTGTGTTGTGGAGATGGATTACAGCAGGAGAGTGTCAGCAGAGATGTTGTTTACTGAGCTCTTGAAGAAACTTTCATGCAGGAAAGAGTGTCTCAGCTTTTTGAAACCTAATTTGGGAAGAGTCTCAAAGAAAGAACAAGCCCTCTGGAGCAGGTACCATGGTGTGAGTCTTGTTGGAAGAAGACTTAGATGCACGTATTTAAAAGATATTAAAGTGGATCCTTTTCTGTCATTTTTATGGATGTTACCCAAAATGGCTTTTATCTGATGTGCATTTGGCTCAGTACTGAAAGATAATTGCAGCTAAATAGTCTATAAAAAGATCTACAAATGCTATGGAATGTGATCTGGCCAAATTCTGTCTCCATTTGCATTCATGCAAGCTCATTGATTTTAATGAGGTTGTTCTGGTATGTCTGATAGCAGAATTTGTTTAGGGTTATGGAGAGTGGATTGGAATGTATTACATGATTATGATATTGGGCTCCTTTGTATTGGTTTTTCTAATGGCTCTTTCCATGACTTTTGGCATGTCACTTAACTTTTTCTGTGCTGTGATTTGGTCATCCGTACTTATCCAAGTTGACCTGTCTCACATGATGAAATGACTGGAGAATTCCTTGGACACTGTAAATGGAGGGTGCTGCAAATCGCAGTGCATACACAATTGCAGCTGAGTGTAAAATGGAGCCAAATGTACTCAGAAATGTGCCACTTAATGATTTATCTCAGCTTTATTCACTGAAGCCACTGAAGTGTGAGCCCAGTAGAAAAGACAAGTTATAGCAGGTAAGTCTTTCTCAGTCACACTTTTGCAAAGATTTAGGACTTTTCATATGAAAAATCTAAAATATTAGTGCTTTTTGTAGTGCAGATATCTTAAACTGCAGATTAAGCTCTATCTTGAAACATTCTGGCACTAGACCCAATGAGGCCCTGATCCTGGCTGATCCTTGGAGAACAGTAATGTGGATTCTATAGCATCAGCTGTGTTGTGCCCACACTTGTTTTGGGGAGGTTGTAGTTCCTCTATCTAAAAGACACAGCGCCTTTGCTTGTCTAAATTCAAAGTGGATTTGTCTCCTCTTAAACCCTGCATTCTGGGTAGCTAACGAAGCAGGAGGAAGATGCTGGGCCAACACTGGGAGATTTGGCTCTCGGCCCTATTTCAGTGGAGTCGCAGCAGAGGTGTTTAGTGGCATACTGACATTGACGAGCGTTTTCCTCGCCCTGCGTGGCTGCTGCCTTTGGGGCTGTCCTGGACGCTCGATGCTGGATGCTCAAGCCTCCTGGTCTGCTTGCCCACGAGATGGCAGTCGCCGCTCGTACATCACTCATGTGCCTGTCATGCAGCTGGATTGACAGCAGCGGGCAGCGAGCTGGCCCAGCGCAGCTCCTGGGAGGATCGGGAGAGGGAAAGGTGGAAGGGCAATGTCTGTTTGCCGTAAGGAGTCTCCCTATGGTCTGAGACCTCCTGATCTCAGCCCTCATGGTCTCAGTGTAGACGTACCTTTAATAGATACATTTTCCCCTCGAATACAGGCTATGAAACAGATATTGACTCCAGGTCTTCTGTGTAGAATGGGATTTCTCTTCCCTTCCCACTGTGTATGTTTTCCCTGTTGGGACAGTTCTCCCAAATAAAGCATCACCAGTGGAAATTGAAGGAAGGGGTCCGTAGGACCAGTACAATTACCTGGAGCTGCAACACTCATGGCTCCTGTGGAAGCCTCTGGTTGGGTTGAAATGCATTAGAGCATTTCTGAGATAGAGCGTTTTAGACCCCTATAGAGTAGAAGTTGTGATTTCAGGATTTCTCTGTAGATTATGATTTGAGAACAACTTTCTAATGGAGTAATTTGCCATATAAATAAGAAAAACACATGATAATTTAGGTGGCAACCTTAATTACATGATTATTTCCACTCTCATAAATGGGTATAACCTACAGGGTATAATAAAATTGCAGCTTGGGCCCCGAAGAGATTTTCCTATCACTAAAAAAAGTGTTAACCATTCTTAAAGAAAGGTTTAGTAAATAGCCTCTAAAGCACAGGAAATTGGCTCAGCTCCTTCTGTGTATTATTTGTCATAAGAAGCACATCACAAGAAACAGGGTGAGAAGAGTCACTAAGGTCTGAAATGCATGGAGTCTTGCAGCAGCAATATTACCAGCCCCAGTAAGAGAACCTATGGGACTTAATTTTGCTGCAGATTCTCTGGAGGACCATCAAGCAATTGCTTTATGAGTTGAAATACCCCTGCTATTATACTTTCAATTTGATACTGCAACACTAGATCGCAGTTACTGGTGTTTCTGCAAATCAGTCTTTCTTTTCTGTCTGTCTGTAATATTTCTTCTCTGTCAGTGATAAAATACTCTAAAGAAGAGATAGAGACCAGGATAAACTTTGCTGGCAGTACAAGGTAGTGGGATGAGGTGTTTCAGGACATCAGTTTCAGAATTTAATAGCAGAAAGGTATTATGAACCTTATTGTCCTCTCATGCTAATTGTGACTTTACAGGACTCTCTGCAGTTGAATCATTTTCAAATGTTGTCTGAGAGAGATAAGGCCCCTTATGGCCAAGCTGGAAGCATCCAGAAATTATTTACTATTTGGTGGTCTATATAGAAATAACCTGGGCTCTCAAAATGATGGCTTGTTTTCATGAGTTGGGCTGCTTCTCCCCAGATCATCTATATTTGCATCCATATATATTTACTTTATCAACAAACTCAATAGGCAAGCCAGCACCTGCTCCAATGCAATAGCCAAGATAATTTCTTGGTCCTTTAGCTGATGTGTTTTGTGCCGCAATGTCTTTAGTGAGGCTGGAGGATAAAAGTGCCATGAGGAAAACATGTGCTTTTACCACAAAGATGAAGGATAAGCAGAATCCTTGCATCCTTAGTTTCCTTAGGCAGCTCACAGCACTAGCTGTACTCCCACAAAGAGTTCACAAAATCATCTGGACTTCTTGTAGAAGATCATCTGAGTTGGCATATCCCTTCCAGTTTAAGTCTAAGTAATAATCTACATTACATTGTCTTTCCCTCTCATTTGAGCTGCAGAAAAGATGAGGTAGTGCCTGAATGCTTCCTACAGGAGATATTTAAAGAGTTGGAGAACTTTTCTCATTGTACTTTTCCTCTGCTTCCTTAATCCATCATCACATTCTAGTTAATGTGCAGTTTCCAAGGCTGACTCAGTTTTGATCAAGTTGTGTTAACTTTGAGAAGCTGGCTGACTCCAGTTTGAAATGGATGCACTTAGAGGATGAAAGGCCTTTTTTATCAGTGTTGAAGAAAGTAGTTCAAAAGCAGAGATGGTTTCTTTCTGAAGACAAAGAAGCTCTTTCTCACCCCTCCTCCTGCCATGAAAGGGATCCTTTGCAACTAACTGCCCATCACAGAAGAATTCAATGAACTGGATATGAAGTGGCAGTATGTTGGGGAATTTTATTGCTATAGCTGGAATAAAGGAAATTTAATGTAAGCGGGTGCTCCCTCATGCCCCCAAATATCCTTACTTCAGTCCTTTTTTAATTTGTCTTTTTCTTCCCCTTTTTGGGAGCTAATCAGCAGTTTTCCTGTCTGGCTGGACAGACACAACTACTGGTGTTCTCCTTACCTTCTCCTACTGCAAATAACCCTTATACAGCAATGGGGAGGGAGAGAGAGAAACAGAGACATAAATTCTACTAGCTGTTGGGGCAACCAGATTTAAAGTCTTAATTTGGAGGCACATACTTTTTTTGTGTGGGTGAGGCAATTATTGGTGGAATAGGGTTTTTGGAAGGCTGAATCCCCTGCTACTTGATTCCCGTTAGTGAAACCAAAAGAGACTGACTCAAATTCCTGCTCACTCTACCTGGGAAAAGATAGCCTTAAAATTTACTAGCTTTTAAAAGTGGCTATTTAAGACAATCGAATTCCAGAGGTTCCTCTCTGGATTAGATTTCCCTTTCCACGTTGGACTTACTGAGGTAACTTCTTCACTCAACCAGTGTCTTCCATAAGATTTCTTTGCTTAAATGGCTTAAGAAATGGGATGAGAAAACACATGCCACAGAGCAGCACATAAGCATGTGAAGCATGTTTATATAAATTATTAAAGGCAATATCACAGTAAAGTTGGCAGAAATATGACCTACATATGATTTGATAATGAGGGCAATTAACAACTAGAACAAACTATCAAGGGAAGCTGTAGTTTCTTCACCTCAAGATCTCTTCTGTTCCCAGACCAGATGCATGGCCGGCTTAGCCAGGTACAAATTCTTGTACTCAACAGAAATACCAGGGTTGAATTCAGTGGTCTGTGAGCTATGGGAGCTTAGAGAGTTTGAGCTAAAAATGCTTTCTGTTTTCAGCTAAGGCTCTAGGGATTATCATCTTTTCTAGTTTTATATCTGACAGATACCAAATGACACTGTGGAACCTATTTAAGAAGAGCACACATGATCTTAAATGACAAGGTTCAACAATTACTGGAATCAGAGCAAAGAGCAAATTCTCCCCCTTATTTTGGGTGCTGACCTAGGTCTGAAAGGCATCAGGCTTTGTAGTACAGCTAACAAAGCCCAGTAGCAAAGGCAGGAAGGAGTAGGTGCATCCTCTTTCCACTGCTCTTTTTAGCTAGAGGCTCTGCAAGCAGAGTCATCTCCTGCTACTTGATCTGAATTTGCATGATATCAGATTGTATCCATTAACCAGCTTGATATACTTCACCCTTCAAATATGGTTATTTAATGCATTTAATTCCTTTTGATGCGTGAACAGTGAAAAAGCATCCTGATATGAGTTCTGAGTGCTCTGTCAATTATTTAAAATTACACCCAGGCTGTACTGTAATCAGTTTATCCCACCTTCCCAGAAACAGCTTGTTATTAGAGATAACCATCCTTTTGCTTCTCTTTATTTCCCCATCCTGGTCTGCAAAGACCAGAGGAAATCCCAGCGTTGGGTATAGTACCAGTGGCTAGTTTTGACAAAGCCAGGAAGATTTTAAGGGGTTCAAGGTTTCCATAAATAAGGGTCCTGCATATCCCATTGCTTTTTACAGGGTCAAAGGATGACAAGCGTCTGTGTCACAGCCAACTCCAGTAGAACAGTTTACCATGGGAAGGAAGGTGTTTACCAGAGGATGTGAAGATTAGAAACCAAATCTTTGCCTCTTGTAAGCATTCTTCTTCACATTAGAAAGGTCTGCTCCCCTGTGTAGCAGGTGAGGGACTGTCTCAAAGGACAGAAAGCAACCACCAGTGCAAGGATGCTTTTTCTCCAAGTTGCTTTCCATGCTCTGGCCATGCTCTGCAGCCTTTGGGAGCTTTCCAGTGGCTTCTTTGTTCCTATGCATCAGCCAGCTGAACCATCTTACCGTCCCCTTGAAATCCTCCTACATACACCCTTTGATTCCAGCTGCAGATGGGAACAAGAGGGGAAAAGGGCAAAATCATGGGAATGAGGAGGTGGAGATCAGAGACACAGATGAAATGAAAGGTCTAATTAAGTGTACCCTCTCCTCTGGAGCCACAGCCTGGCTTTTGTTATGCACATGACTGTACACTGGTTTCCAAGTTTATAAAAGGAGAACATGCTCTCACAGCCAGAGCTGGGGAAGAACTCTTGCCATTCCCTAGCCCGCTAAGATAGCTAATGACAGCATCTGCTAAATTCATATACATCTACTTATTAATTAAAAATACATAGGTTTCTATTTGAAGTTAAAGAGACACATGTAATAGTATCTTTCAGAGCTTGTTAATGCTCAAAGAGAGCTTGATAGTCACAATAAGTTTGCATAATAAAAATTTTGGTCCTGATGTTAAAGTACCACACATTATGCAGCATGCATACAGATGAAGAGGAAACCTCTGAATAGCATGTTCCTCTGTCTTCCTAGCTGCAGCTGCAGAGGTATTAGGTGCACTTCACTTCCAGCTTGTGGAAAGGTAGGAGCAGCATTTATTTCTGCCATGGGGTTATATGTACACCCAAGAATCTGCATAACTTGATGGGAGAGGGCAGAAGTGTACTAGATGAGAGTCTGAATGTTCTTCTCTGCCTCTGGATGTGCTTTCTTGTGCATCTCCGGCAAATCTTGTGCATTAGATGTGGAAGTAAAGGGGGGCTTCTGAGGACTGGATCTTAAAAGTGGGCTCCCAGGGTTTGTGTGGACATTGATGCTAATTCTGATTTAGGCAGGTTAGGAATTGCAGTGAATTTTCAGTTGGCTAAACTTCACCATAATGAGGTTTCTTCTTATCCCAAAATTGCAACATTTCTACACATGTACTATTCATAGCCACTCAGTACCAAATAACTTGATGGGTAGGAAAGAATGTGTAGCTTTAAAAGATGATTATTTTCAATGTTCAGGGAACCAAAATATTTTTAAACCACTTTTTTTTTTAACTTTATTTCTATATTTATGCACTTGTGTCAGCTCAAGCACTTGAGAAACCTGCTTAGATTTCTGCTTTACACTGGTTTTGGTGTCTGCTCCTCAGAACCAATTTGGCAATTGGTTCTCCAAACTAGATCTGAGTAGGGGTTTGTTTGGAGCCACAGCCTTGCTTTTGTTATGCAATTGACATATTGTTATTCCTGATATTAAAAGTTACTACAGAATTTGTAAAAATTTGTAAAAAAAACAACAAAAAATTGCTGTTTTTTTAAATAGTATTTCGCTAGCTGTTGAACTCTCAGAAAATCTTGGGAGTTTCTGTACTTTTGATGGATAACGATGTGTTCTCACTTAGTGAGCATTCTCCCTTGACGAAAAGCAAATAATATTTTGTATTAATGGAAAATCCTCCAAAGCTTTTGTCTTTCCCATATGCTTGGTAAATCTTAAACTCTGAGTCCCATAGTGTAGTTTATGGCTTAACACTAACTACTGTTTTATTTTAACAAAATGCTTTTGTGGCATTGCATACTAACGAAAATACAGTCACAGAACGCAACTGTGCTGGATAGTACAGGCTCCTTTGTTCTCAGTGCTCCGAGGTCTCATGTTTGCAGTCGTGATGAATTCACAATGGTTTTAAAAAAAGATAAGTGTTCTCACTTTAGGAGAAAAGATGAGGTTTGAAAAGGCTTTCGCTGACCTCTGCCCAGAGGAGCAGGGCAGCTTTCCATCTATTCTCTAGTCAGAAGTCAAATTTCTCCCCTCTGCTGGTGCCTATGCTGTAGATCTCTGTTTCGTAGAGCGGTTTCCTTCCTTGTGCAGCTTCCTGAGGAAGATCTGTGTGACACCCATAGAATGGACACGCAAAGGGGCTGATGTTCCCATGTGGTTGCTAGACTACATGGAGGGTGGCAGCATCCTTGCACTGATGGAGCTTCTCCCTCATGTAATGTGAGGGCATCCTTCTGTGACTATGATCCCCATTTAAGCCATGCTCAGTGCACATACAAAGAAGATCCAAAACAGAGGAGTATCCTTCTGTGTGGTGTCTGAGCTGCACCATTTCCACTTGACAAATACATTTATTGGCAGGCTTATTTGTTCAGTAGCATACAAATAGAGCCAAATCCTAGCTAGGATGTATTCAGACTGGTATTTTTATAGTATCCATGTCCTTGCACACAGACTCATGTTGAGGCAGCCTTACTTGTCTCTAAAGATGAGCTTTCAAACAGGCAGATCTGCTCCATTCTCAGCAAGGAGATGCCTTAGAGAAGTATACTGTATGGACATGGATGAGCTGGCAACATTTCACTGTTGTCCAGATCACTGCCCACAAATCAGATTTATTCTCTTGAGTTTTCTTGATGGAAAAGACACATCAGAATATCCAGAGCAATAGCTGGGTAGTGGTACAGTGCTGGACCATGCAACACACTCAGGCACAGACCTGTCCTGCAAAGGCCAAAAAGCTTTTGAGTTGTACTGAAGCCCTGGACTTCTAATTGTCTCATAAATACTATCATTTTATCTCAAGACATCCCGGTATTGGGGGTATTTGTTTTGTTGAAGGTTTTGAGTGAATGAGTAGGGATGGCAGGATAAACCTGGGATGAAGACACCTAATCCCAAACTATCAGAAGTTACAGAAAGGGGAATCTGAGGGAGCACTGTGGGGGATAGAGGTGTGCCTGAGAATGTCCTAGCTGGAAGGGGACCTTCTAAGCAAAGAAGAATAGGATGAATGGACCTGTGATAGCAGAGCTGTCTTTTCTGAAGAGATAAGAAAGATTTAATTGATGGAGCCACTGATGTGAGGGAAGAGGGTAGAGAAAAGCTGGTAGTTGGATTTCTTCATTCTGGGTCAATAATCTGAGACTAAATAACCCCTTGCACCTGTGCGCCAGGAGCTCTTCAGCGTGTCAAAATGGGAATTTAAGGTTATTAAACTCAGCTCCTAGTGCAATTACTATGCAGATGGTGGAAAATAAGTGTTGGCAGATTTAATGTGGGTGCTTCGTGAAGCTTGTATCTCTTGAAGAGGCAATGGGCAAACACTAAAGAGGAAATTTCAATTTCTTCAAAGCTCTGGAAGTCCCGAGATAATAAAAATATTCATAGGGGTTGTTTAAATTCTTCTTTTCAAGAGGAAACTCTGAGCCACTAGTCTCTGTTTTGCTATCATGTACAGGTTATCTGCAAAGGGCAGCTGGTAGTCTGAAGGATTTACTTGGTAATTCAGAGAGTGTGATTTGGAAAGCATCCTTCATTGCTTCTCCTGCCCTGGAAGCGGTGTCAGTCCTGGGTCATGCCAGCACCTGGCTCTGACCCACAGCACTACATGTTCTATTGGCTCTGAAGCCCCATTTACTGCTACTATGGTTACCTAGTCTGCTGGGCGCCTTCCATCGTTTGGTCACAGTCCTCAATCCCTTGACAAGCACTTTTGTTCTCCCAGACCGAAATTGTTACTAATGGCCAGACTGAGCTGAACCTGTTCGGCATCTCTCATCAACATAATCCCATGTTTTAGAGCACTGGTTTGAGTCCAGACATCCAGGACATTATGCACATTCCTGCCTTTCTCCCACTATCTTATCACTATCAGCGGTGTAGTGGTTTTTGTTTCTTAGTTTCCCTTTTCTCTGGAGGAAAGGTTCAAAGCTCCCCCTTGGATGGAGGTTCACCAAAGACTGGTTTTCTTCTTTTCTATTTGCCTCCAGTTAAAAGCAGGCGCTCTTGGTAGGCAGCCTGACAGCATGAGCTGGTCCCTGCTTGAGCCCTGTAACAAGTAAATATCTTGTCCAACATGTAACATTTTCCAGTGCTGATTAACCTGAGCTGAAAAGATGGATACTGGCTCCTGCAAGCTGTGCTATCAGAGGGAGCAACGCTAGATGAGTCTTGTGATGTGGTTTAGAACCAGACCTTAGTAGCTAAGTGGGTAACAGCACCATCTACCACTTAAGCACTTTATATCCCTGTGCAGCAAAGTCACTCCAGAAGTGCACAGGAGGTGTTCAATGGCCATGCTGTGTAGAAAAGCCATTAAAGCCCAATCAAGCTCAAGTTTGAAATTCAGGCTTGGTGGTAGCATAAAAAAAAGCCCTTGAAGGAGAGAAATAAATCTTTGTTTAATCTCCCGGAGCAAACCACAGTGATGACTCAGTGCAAACACAACGCAGTGCAGCAGTGGCTTTCTCTGTCTGACAGGGTTCAGAGAGAAGGGTTTCAAAGGTCTGCAGAAGTGACCCACTTCCAGGCTATTTAAAATGCATTCAGGTGCTGTGTAGAATATGTACAGGCATGCTGCAGACCTAAGGGAAGCTGAGAGGGAGATGTGCCCTGAGAAAAGGACTGTGGCTTCATTCATCATCCCTCAAAGGATAAAGCTGCTGAGAGGATCCTGGTTTGGTGGGATTCAGTAGAATCCCAAAAGGAAAGAGAAACTGGTGCCAACCCAGAGTGACAGCATTGGAAAACCATGGTCCGTGGCTGCACTATCCGTTGGATGGGCAGAGGTATGTCAAATTCATCCCCTCAAACACATTGTTATATCCCTGGTGTCTCAAGAAAGGGCACCTTAAGAGTGAGAAAGGGATTGTGGCACCCATCTGTCATTCAGAGATGACTTTATGGACCAGTCAGTGCATACCCAGGGCATCTCTCAGGCACAGAGTTCTTCCTCTCCACTGACCTCTTTTTTTGGCTTTCAGAAACTGAAAAGGCATCTGACAAAGGAGACAACTTTCAGAGTTTTAAAGTGGTTCACTGGAACTAATAAGAGCAGCCTGATCAAGCTGCCAGAATGAATCAGGGGGATAATGCTGTACTGATATGCTAGGCCATAGTCTGTTCTTTCCCCAAACTTTAAATTGGTTGAAATCCAATTCTGTCTGTCATTTTTACACTCAGTGGGGGAATGTTTCTGGCAGTGTTTCAGTCTGGAGATTTTGCTTCTTCTCTATCATGCTTCTTCCAATCATAAAGCTGGAGGGAGGTCAAGCTGTGCAATATTCCCTTTGTGTGTGAAGAGATGCACAAACTGTTTCTCATTAGAGAAGAGCAAGAGTTTGGAAGTTCAGTTCTCAGCACCTCCGGGTTCTGAAAATTGGCATTTCCCCAGGTTTCTGGTCCATATCTGGACTGGACTAGCTGGGTCCTGCTCTGCTCAGGAAGCTTTGGAGAGAGGAATTTAGCTCTGGTGCTGGAAGACCGCCTCCATCATTTTGCTCTGGATTTGCTGTATGGATTGACCTCAAACTTACAGCATGAAGTGATAGCAGATTTTTTCCTCGAGCAGAAGGGGGTGAAAATATGGCTTGCTTTCAAAATATGGCTTTGCTTTGAATTGTTACAATTGTGTAGGGAAAACACAAACCCAGGAGATATCTGCTTCTTCATTGCTAATTCACAGTGTATCTGAAGAAAGTACCGTTTCAGCATGTGCATTAACCACTAGGCACCTTTACAATTGGTTTGACTTATCAAAACCATTAAAGTTCTATCTTGCCTACAAACTAGCACTGTTCCCAAGCTGCATTCTTCGTGCTAGGATTGCCACTACTTCCAACAAGTAAGTAAAGCAGAAGCAATAGGGGTCCTCCTTGCTGGCAACTTCTGATACAAAACCAAGAGTATTCTTTAACTACTTTGAAGTAGTGTTTAAATTCTGTTAAGGAAAAAGAAGCCGAGTGAAGAAATCAGAGGATGACGATCCCCAAGGATTAAAGATGATGAATTAAACCTGAGTGTAGAGAAACATGTCAGATTAACATTTAGTGGGCTGTTGGATCTTAAAAAAAAAAATATCTTTTTACTTCCAACATTTGTCTTCTCTTTAAAGTTTTGAAATAACCCAAAGGAATGCAAGAACAAAGGCCTAAATATACCAAGCTGACATAAGAAATATTTCAGTTAATAAGTAAATTTATCTTGCTCATGGACTTGGGCATTTCTATTCAAAAGTAAAGAGAAACCTCAGGGCTGGCACTTTTCTCCTACATCCAGTGCTGCAATTAAATGCCTTAAATTTGTACCTGGAGCTGCCTCTCATGAACGTGCCACAAATCTTCTGCTATTTGGTGACATGTTTGTGATTATAACTCTGTGAGTCTAGAGACTTCTTTCAAAAGGGGACACACAGAACTGGAGAACTCTCGCATGGCTTTTACCAGGGAAAATGTCTGTGGTGTCAGCTCTGTGACTCCTTAATAGAGATAGGCAGACTTTTCCCATCTAGGCAGAAATTGCCCCTATTTGCCTTCATTATTTATCCTGGGATGCCAGAAATCCTTCTTTTTTATATTTTTTTAATTTTTTTTTTTATTTATTTGGATTTCTCTTCAATTCTCTTCTTTCGACTAGATGTAGGTGTAGACCTACCCCTAACACGTAGGTTATATCTGGATCAGCAAGCAAATTGGTGCAGGAGGAGGGAAAGAGTGGTTTGAAGCACCTGGTGCTGAGGCTCTTCTGCTATGCTACATGAAACTTGGGAGTGCTGGTTAGACTTAGTCTGGTTTCATGGACCAAATGTCTCCATCGTACACGTGATTCAAAGCTGTTTGGAGGACCAGACATCAACTTGGTTGTTATGACTTATGTCTGCCTTAGGGTTTGGAGTACATTTGGTGCCCATTTGGAGTGAAGCTTCTGGTTTACTCTTATCCAAAAGGAATCTAGTTCATGAGCATCAAAACAGCTCCGCAAATGGAGCCAATGCATGGTAAATTGATGACTGAGAGATTTACTCCAGAATCCCACTGCTGCTCTGAAGCAAAATGCTAATGTAGAGGCAGCCTTATGTGATGTGTGGAAACAATTCATTTGGTCCTTCCAAATGTGGCTTTATTTGTGTTTTGTGTCTGAAAATATTTCCCATGGATGAGATTTCTGTCTCTGGAAGAGTTCTGTCAATCCATGTGGCTAAGAGCAGGAGCTGATGGAGAGACTTCTTTCAGCATCCCAAGGTGGAGAGAACTGTTGCAGTGGATAAGATTTAGCAGCGCTTTTTAATAGATGTGCCATCCTTCTCTAAAGTTATTTCTCCTGTGCCGTTGCTTTGGTGGCCATTCCTTCTCTGCAGGTAAGACTGGCTGACAAGCTGGCTTTGAAGTTTGATTTTCCCCCTGTCTCCTTTAGCTGGGTGTTGTGCTCTTGCCAGTGGCTGTCCCTATAAGACTGAGTCAGTTTGAATCCATACAAACTATTTGACTTCTTGACCTGCTGCAATAGCTAATTCCACAGGGTGTCTGCAGTGTGCTAAAATAATAACAGCTATCTTTTTGTGACTTCCAAATAATGTGCCCTTTAGTTTAAATAAAATTCTGTCTGCCCGCCCCCCCCCCCCCCCCGAGGAGGGGAGAAGAGCATTAAGTCAGAATTCACCCCACTTTAACAGTCTGAGCCTGCTTTGCTTAAAACTAAAGACAAAATACCTGGTGTCTGCAATGGGAGCAGGTTTGTAGTTTAACGTCTCCTTTCTAGGTTAAAATCACCCCCAGCTTTGCGATCTCTTTGCAAATAGAAGCTTTCTGTTCCCGAAGGAACTGCCAGAAAAATCTGGCTGCAATCTGTCCTCATGCTGCTGGGTCTGTGTGGTTGGAGATGCACTCTTAGTGCATGGCACACTCAGAATAACAGTATCCCATTCCTTTGGTTCTCTTCTTCACCCTGAACTTTTACTCAGACATCTTCACTTGGTTGCCTCCTGTGACTCCCAGGCCTGTCCTAAGGGAGAGATAGCATGCAACCCTTGGCTGCTGAAATCAGAGGGCGAGATGCTCTTCAGGGACAGAGTTTACCTTCTGTCTTTAAGGACTGGGGCAACTGGAAAGATCAAAATAGTGGAAAGCTAAACTTTGGGCAAGTAAAAGCTTGAATTTGATTTCTTGCCCATGCCAGCACTTCCAGGATTACAGCAGCTCCAGGGTCATGCAGCTGGGACAACACTGAAGCTGAGGTTCTGTATAAAGAGTATTATCAGGATTGTTGGAGGATCTTTGGCAGTCTCCAATGCTCGTGCCTATCAGCCATCGCATTGCTTCATTCCTAAGAGCCTAAAGTGCTGCCCTCAGCATAGCACAGAGCTCTAAGGAAGAGGATGCTGTCACTGAGAGAATGGGCACAGGATGATCACCAGCCCCAGGAGGGTTCCTATGCACGCTACTGCCTCTCAGAAACACAAAGGCTTCACTGGCCACCCCTCACTGTCTGGAAAGGGTTCAATTGACCCTTCCAGGGGCTAAATCCTAGGATAATTCCCAGTATAAGTGCATGACAGTTCTACAGTACCTGTGCCCATGACCTGGAGGCATGTGTGTAATTAATAACCTTTTCTGCGAACAAGAGGAAATTACTTTTCTCATCTATTTTGTCAGCCAGCTCCTTGCAGTGGAGATTGTCTTTTTGCACAGCCTTAGGTGACTGTTTCTGGGGCTATATGATACAATAAAAATTGAAGGGTCACAGCACAAGTTATCTTGTGCAAAGAAATGGAAATATTCATAGCTGGTTTCTTAGGATCAGTTCTGAGTCGAGGATCTTGGAGAGAGATTGAGAGCAGGAGGGAGAATTGCAGTCTCCTTAAAGCAGCAGATAGTGTCCTGGTCTGGATTTTAAACTAGGTTGTAGAAAAAGTATTGCAGGAAATGTATTCATGTGCACCATGCTGCACAAAGCAGAGGTATACTAGCACCCACATACGCTTGTACACGTATCTACCACAGCACTGTACAACACCGCTGTGGCTCCCAGCACCATATGTCTGCATTGGCCAGGAATAATCCTCTTTAGCAAGCGATCATTAGTTTGGGAATCGTGCTGATGTGGATATGCTTCTGATTTCACGGGCACTGTACAGCACAGGCAACCCCTGAGATTCAAGTCACTAAATCAGATACGGCCTTGGGTTTTTCTGGCATCCGACGCCTTCAGTAGGGTTTGTTTTTCCTCAGTGTAGAATAAGAACAGTTTTGTAATTCTGGAAATTCAACTGTGGGATTGGAAAGGCTTTTCCTGCGCCTGTTGTTTGTGGTCTTACATCTCACAGTGCAACAACAACATGGCATTGACGCTGAGCTGAAGTCTGCTGTTTTGAGCAGCAGAACACAATATCAGTGTGGCTTTGTTCCCAGCAGGCTCTGATTTCTGGGCCCTGCTTTCAGCACTGAAACCAAGTAAAATGTGTGAAGAGCAGGAAAGTGACAGGATCTTGGTTGGTGCTTCTGGGACATGTGTTGTGTGAAGAGCTGTGTTTACATAAGTCTATGCGTGGTCCTAAACTCTTGTGAGGAGAGATGGTGATGTTTGAGGTGCTGAATCCTTTGTTCCTAGAACCGAGGCATCTGAATCTGGCCTGTGTCACAGAGCAGTTTCCAACAATGACCATGTATGTGTTTGTTGCCTTTGGAGTCCAAGTTGGTTGAAAGTTGGTCCCACTTTACATCCTCTGCAGGTTTTTTTCATGTTCCTCCTAAGTAGAGACTGCTGCCCTGTGATAAGGGTTGTACTTCTGAGGAGTGCAAGAAAAGTGCACATGCACAGTGATTTATGTGTGTCCTGGACTCCTTGCAGAGGAAACTTGGTGTCATCATATGAGGCAGTGGGAAAAAGCACTCCTGTTCAACGTTCTGCCCATACAACTGCTTCTGGGGCAATACTGAGCAGGATCTGAATTATTAGGTGGAGTGATTTGCTCTTTCTTTTTACCTAGCTAAAAGCATCTTCAAAAAACTGTGAAAATGAAGTGAAATAATAAGGCCTCATTGCTGCATGTGTTGTTAGTGCTAGTGTCCGTGCTCAAGCCAGTGCAGCTCAGGCTGAAGTGGAGCATTTGTGTCTCCTTTTTTGGGTGGAATGCAAATGGAGAAGGAGATGTAAAGGAAGAGGGAGAAAATTAAGTGCCATGAACAACAGGCACCAATAGCTGCTCCTGTCAGGGTCATCAGCTGAAAACCCAAGCTGGCTGTAAGTTATGATTATCACAGTCTGCATGTATAAAATGAGTCACGATTTAACAAATATCCACATGGTGTAAAGGTTCATAGTGCTGCATGCCCCTCTCCTCCTCTTCTCCCCACCGCAGCAACCCCAGCAAAGCATGCAAGGAAGGCTGGACCTCTGGAGGTCATCCCAGTCTGCCCTTCTGTGCTCACCCCAAAAGCATATACATTTCATGACTGAATAGATAACAGCTTCAACCTGAAGAAGAGAGGATACCATTAAAAATATATAGAATATTTACCAAACCTTCCTCTCTGTTAAGGCAGTGGCAGAGGATAGGACCCCTTGCTGCAGTGTTTATGGAACATTTATGTAGTTCCTGCCAGCAGCTGTATGGGATGCAGGGCCTGGGAGTGGTTTACCCTAGGTCTACTGAAAGGTTTGGAGCCAGGTCTTGTACCTGGAATTTGGGAACGGCCTGAGGCTGCCACATGCGTTTATACAGAAGGAAAATACTGAGCCTCAAGTAGGCAAGGTGGGAATTTGCTGTTTCTTAATCCATAAAGCCTCTATCATTCAATCTTTCCTTGTATGCACAAATTTTTCATGAGATAATTGGGGGCAATTCAGCCAGGTCATTTCTTCACACAGGACAAACTGTGTCATTATTCATCCAAGCACCACATGACTCTCTCTGCCGCCCGCATAACATGAAATAAATCTTTCTCTTTAAATAACCTTTCTTATAGTTGTAAGTTTGTGTCTCAGCTCAATAATCGTGGGTTTAAACTGTGGCAGTTTGAGGTCCATATGACATTCTAGATTTCACATGTGGCCATGTCTACAGCTGGTGTAGGACACTGCAGTTCCCCTTAAGCCAGATGAGTGCATTTCATCAGGTTCATGTGAGCTTACTTGTTGTCTAAGCATTTCTTCTGGTTTTCCCATACTCAACCATTACTTTTAGGGGTGTTTGTACTCCAATGAGTTTGAAAAATACGGAAATGTTATATGCTGATAACCTGTTTTCTGTTAAGAAAGCAAAAATAAATATATATTCTTTTACAAGCTGGGCTTTTTTGAAAGTGTGTTTTAAAATTATTGAGAACTTTAAAGTGTCACTTTAAATGTGACAACATTAACTATGAGCAACATCAAAGAGCTGGAAAATAGATAGCTCAAAAAACAGTCAAACAGCTCAAAAAAAAGTATCACCTGTAGTTAAAATAACAGGCTATTATTGTATGTGGAGTCAAAGAGATTTGGGAATAAAGGCTTCATATATGGTGGAAGAAAAATAGCTTTTTAATTCTTTTACTCTGCACTACTAGTTATCTATATTTTGGGTACTATATATTCATTCTTTATGTTCTCCCCAAACTATCTGCAAAATTAGATTTGGGATTAAGTAAGAAGTTCAGAACTGACACACAATAACAAATGTGTTACAGACTTCTTTAATCAGAGTTTCTGTTGCTGTGTAAGTGTTCAGAGCATTCTCTCCCCCTCTGTCCGTTTGTGGAGCCAATCTTGTGTTAATCTCACTTTCACCCACGGCAGAACTTGCCAGAGATGTGTCTGTATGTCATAAACTTACACTGAGTGAGCCTTCAGCTACTACTAAACCTTGTTTTGGGTCTGTGTACTGGTATCTCAGCAATGCAAGGCACCAGGATGATAGTTTATGTCATGTTATTTAAGGCATCTGAACTCTCCTGTTCAGCAGCTAGATGATGTAATTGTCCTGTCTGCCTTAAAAATCAATAAGACAATGAATGCACATTCTGGCATGTAGGCTACTTACAAATGGTTGGCCACCAACAGTGTTTGGTGTGCTTGATATTCATATTTTATTACTTTGGTTGTTTGGGGTAGATGCTGAGATCACATGGCACATACTGAGTCTTACACCTGGTGGATCTAATTCTTTAAGTCAGATCTCTGGACTGAATAATGGCAAATGATGACTAGTTTAATAGTCTTCTTGAGGGGAGTATTCAATATTAGTCTCTACTACATTCCTGTTATAATTGCTTGCTGGAATATTCATGTAAAAGCAGCAATACTGCAGTCAAAACAAATCCATTTTGAGGGTCTGACCTGATATTTATAGATGATTTTTGTTGTGTTTCTGTCTGAACAAGTACAAGGTGGCACAGTGATTCTGATGTATATATGCTATAGTACATCATCTGATAATCAACACATGTTACACATGGCATGATAAACACGAGAGCTCAATTTAGATTGATGAATGGATAGCCCAGAATCTCTGGAATTTTTGGAGACTGGAGAGATGTGTTATACAGCATTTGGAAATATTTGACCCTCCCAGTGTTTTGTGTTTCTGCGTGCCACATTCATGGGAGGAGGGATCTTTGGAATGGAGAAGGTAATGGAGAGATGGCAATCGCATCACTTGGAGGTTATATACCCCTGGGTGCAGGCCAGCTGGATGGAGGTCAGCAAGACCAAGCTTTATCTCAACTTGAAACACGCATTGGTTTTAAATGTCCTCCAGTTAACTTTAACTCTTTAGCTTGGCAGGCAACAAAGGAGCAAGGGCTGATAGACCCTCCAAGCTGAACTATCTGATGGTGGCAAATATCCATTGCCTTTGTACTGAATTGGGACCAGTTCAGATGCTGAAGATAGAAAATATTCTATTACCTTTAAGAATCAAGCTTTCAAGAGAGCACTTGGTGATGATTTTCCTTGTTCTTTTGGCAGTCCTGATAGGGGAACTTTTCCATGTTTAAGAGTGGGAACTTGAGATGAGGTTATGGTATGTGTGGGGGGGAGATCATTCTTCTACTGTTGTCACACGTGGTCTGTGGAGAAGCTGTGCCCAGCTCGCATTTATGCCTCCTTCGCTGACTGAAAGCTATAAAGCAGCTGCACATTTTCAGAGAGAAAATGTTATCTTTCCATTTATTTTCAGCACCTCACATTCGTGTAGTCAAGCAGCATGAGCAGAAAGAGGTGCCTGCTTCTGTGTGAGACAATAGGGATCTTCTTTAGGAGGGTTATTCCCTTAGAGTTATGGACAATATGGACAATAGTGCAATCTTATCTGTAGCTCAGTAACTGTTGTGCAGTACCTGATTTTGAGTAGCTGTCAAGATGCCTTCTTTCTGCAAAGCTGAGAAGATATAAACCATGGGAGGAGTGTTTAAATAAAATATATGTATATATATTTATATACATACAATGAAAAAGAGGAAGGGGGGGGGGGAAAGAGCAAAAGTAAATACCCAAAGCATTTCAGGATCCTTCAGGATGAAAGGTGCTATAGAAATACATTATCACTATTACTTTTATCAATAATACAATATTGCTAGCTCACTTATTTCATTATAGTCCCATTGCAACCCTGATGTTGTTACCTGGCCTATTATAAAACAGATTGCAGTTTAATCTTTTGCTAGGGAACCCAGTCTGAGAACTGTAGCTAATGTGCCTCAGAGTTGACAGAATAAGTATGTTTTATGAAGCCAAATAAAAGTTTGCTTCATCAACTGCTGCAGTGTATAAACAACTGTCAGCCATCTTGGGGAGGAGACTTCCTTTTATTTAATTGCAAATTAAAAAACATAAACCACCTTAAACACAGAGCTACTGTCACATCAAATCAATACAATAATTGTGCTCAAGCAGTTGGAAGGCACACTATTGCTCAGCATCTTGAATACTAAACATAAATCAATCCCCAGAGCAATAAGCAAGTCTTATAATATATGAGCAGATTATGGTATATTAGCACATTTTGTATTGTATGACTGCTTTTCCCCATTTGCATTGAATACAAAGGAGAAAGTTTGTGGTATGAAAGTTGTTAGCAATCTCTTTTGTGCTTGTGAACTGCTGTTAATAAGAAAGTCCTAGGAATAAAGCAAGAGACTCTCAGGTCACAAACCCCTGAGCCAGACTCTGTTACCGGAGTGAGAGCTGGGTTTTAGGCTGCTGGACGTGAGGATTTTAAATCCTTTTCATTAAATGTAGTAACAATTCAAAGTCTTACAGACTGAAATCTCTGATCTGACTGAATGGCTATCTGCAGGCTTGAAGAAAAAGTCTTAAAGCAAATTCCCGGGCTTCTGCATTAACTTAACCAGGAACCCAAGGTCTGGTCATGTTTTCAGTTGACCGCTGAACATGGCTCATGGGCATGAAGAGAGAGATGCTCTCCCAGATATAGATCACTTTGCAGAGCTGCTGAGGGAAGCCCTTATAGTGATACAGCGTGACCAGGGAGCAAAGAAGCCAGATGCTTCAGTGCTCACCGCTCGCAGGTTCTTCTTTAAAAAGGGGAAAATTTCTGCTTTTCCTCTCTGACCATTCCTTCCCTATCCAGACATCTCCCAGCTCTGTCCTCTTATGAAACTGTAAATAAACACCTTACTGGCAAGGCCATGAAAAGGCTGAAAGTCTCCTCTTGGTGCTGGGAGCCACCGGCTTTCATGGCACTGCTGCCCTCTTACTGCTGCTCCAAAGCCTGGTTTCAGTCCACAGCTTTGCTCATGCTGCTTGTAAACACAGCTTTGCAAGTGCCAAGCATTTGCATGTTTCAGCTGCAGGTAGTTCCTGCCTTTCTTTTGCCCTCTGTTCTTGCTAGACCCTTGCCCTCTGACTTACTCATAGCCCCGGAGTAGCCCCAGTGAATACAACTGGGTAACTCCAGGCTTACTGGTGCATATTGCTGCTACAAAGGACACAGAGGCTGGAGAGCAGTGGGTGGGCTTGCTCTTTGCCTACATTTCTCATCACAGCCTTTGCTCTGAACTCCATGTTACAGTCACCAGGTTGGAGAAAGCCAAAAGAGCTGTCTCAGAAGAGCAGCTCCACCTCACTCTCTGCCAGCCTTTGCAGCCAGGGAATTTGAAACTCATATAAAGGGTAATAAAAGGGAGATTATTGAAGTAGAGCTGGAGAAAAGCCCAAAGGAAGTTATTGTTCCATATGGAAGTCAATTCTTTTCTACTGTTATCTGTTGTTGTCTTTCTCTTTGCATTAGTACTTTATTGCCCTGATCTGAGAAAGACAAAATATTGCACCCTGGTATTAGCAAGCTGTTGCTGCGGTGTATGGAACCATCCACAAAGCTTTCAAGTAGTTTACAAGGGTGGCTGAAAACTGAGCAGCTGAGGCATAAAAACCTTCAATAAGTTCCCCTGAAAGCCAAGGCAAAGAACCCAGGTGCTCAGGGGCTCTGATGCGTGTTGCTGCCTGCGCCATTATCACCTCCCCGGTCAGGAGAGCCTTTCGGTTTCTGTTTGAAGCTTGTGCCAGGGGTTCCAGCTTGGGGAACTGCCATGGCACTGCTCTAAAAAAAGCAAGAAATACCAACCTGATGCAAATAGAGATTTATGGGGAGGGCATAAAAATCTTATTGAGGAACTGAGATGCCCGCAGAACAAGACCCAGAAGGATTTGGCAGCCATCCCTGAGTTCTCATCTTCAGCCTGTTACCCTACTCACGTTTCTGGGGCTGTAGAGTGATACAGCCAGTTCATCCAGATGATACCGGAGAGGTGATAAAAAGGAGCCACCAATTAGCTCCATCTACAAGTGCTATGTAATCGGAAGCATACAGGCCTGCAGGGAAAAATATAGCAAGAGGTCAAACACTGGCACTTTGGCAGGCTCAAGCAATGACTACGTCAGCCCTCTCTCTCCAAGGCACTAAGCCTCTCACTGAAGTGTCATTTACCCTGTCAGCTCCTGAAGATGGGCTGAGAGAACGTGTCCTCGCAGCGGTGGCTGGTGTCCTGTTTGGAAATGGCCAAGATCCTCTTTCCCCTGCGATTGAATTGCAGGTGGCAGCGCCTGGGATGGAACCTGAGCTGGGCTAGCCCTAGTTTGTAAAATTAGGCCACTCTTTGCTCTGGGCTGGGAAGGATGCCCAGGGAAGGGAGAAGGTGACACAGGACACGTTTTGATCCAGGAGGGCTGGGAAAAGCCTGGCTATGTATGCTGAGTGATTCAAGCCACGTTCAGGACAACATCTTAATCTCCTCCAAGTCAAAAAGCCAAGAAACAGCAATAGGAGCAAATTTCAGCTGGGTTGGCTTCAATTAACATCTTCTTTACGAGTTGTGCTCCAATGGCAGATGCCATTCATTAGCATTATTTACGCATTAGAAGAACTATAATTGGGCAGTAGCAAGTGTCCCCATCACAGTTGACCTTATTTATGGAGGAGCTAGCATCTGAATGTCATATTTGCATCTGCGAATTTTCTTCCCCCCCAATAACCACTCTAATATGCAAATACTGAGTTGCAAAAGAATGAAAATAAACAAAACAGCTATTTTGGTTATCTCTGGGAAGATTTGTGTTTGCTTCGGCTTTGGAGGCTGTGCTGAGATTAGATTGTCACCTAATCAGGAAGCAAGTGAGAAAAAAAGACACTTCAGGTACAGGGGTGTTTGGATTGTGAATTGTAAATAGCTTGCAGCAGCAGTCTAAAGGAAGAAGCAGGTATAAAGCATATTACAGGCCATTTGCAGCTCTTCGTTCAGGTATAACTGACACTTGCAGTCATTTCGTAAAATATTCTGTTTATATGCTTTTCCATCCTGAATAAGGAGTTATCCCAGTCCCTGGAGTGAAGGAGGTTCACAAAATACCCGCATTCATGCGCTCAAAGCAAGGCATTAATGGAGCGATGTAAGTAAAAGGATATGAGGCATCAGCAGGGAGAGGATCAAGGGAACAAACTGTTCCCTGTTGCAGTGCTGATTCTACCAGGAGATGGTACAAAATGAAGAAAAATAAAAGCTTTTTGGGGCTTGGCATGTTCTGGGTAGGAGATTTGGAGGGAAAGGCTGCTGGTTGGGAGCTTGCTGGCTGAATAATTGCACATTGGAAAAGGTCAGTTCATGATAAGTCAAAGACTTAAATCTTACATCTCAGACAGCTGTGGGAGTACTCTGCTATGCCACACTTTGTGGGCAGAGGGTCCTTCGCCTTCACAGGAACAGGGCCCATAGTCCAGCTGCTCTCTTATGGCTTAAACATGCTCTTTCCTATGCCTCTACCCCACCATCTGGGGGGATCAGGGAGATTCACTCAACACAGCTCTGATTGCCCCAGGCTCCCAGTAAAACCGGTGGTGACAGATAAGTGCTTGTGGAGGGTAATTTGTATCCTAGGCAAGCTGAAGTGCCCTTTCTCTTTTCCATGATTATCTGGACAGGTGATAAGACTCCTAATTTGGTGCCTGGGGTAGCTGCCTAACTTTCATGGTATGAATTGCTGTCTCGGGGTTTGCAGTTACATCTCCAGGGACACATGATAATACAACAAAAACAAACAGCCCAGATTTTCCAGGCATTCTCAACATGGTAACTTTATAAGGAGAACACAAACCTATCCCAGACAGATAAACCCTGTCTGCATTTGTCTGCTCTGTTTTCCTTGCTACTGTGTGTTAGATCAGAATCTTTTTGAGTCCTGAGAGTCTGCTTTACAAGTGTGGTTTCGCTAAATCACCGCCGCCTTTGCCCCTTACATCCACCTGCAACTCAGTTTCCTTTTATTCCAGCTGATCCCACAGCTAGGTGCTTTATGAAAACATAAACCCACTGCTTATTCCTGTTGCTTGGTAAGTCCTTCAGGTAGGGAAGACCCCGCTTTCAATTGCTGCTGACTTAGTGATCCTTCAAGGGAAATCCTAGTTAGACCCAGCTTTGCAGGGTAAGTGGAGAAGAGGACTAATTCTACTGCTTTTGAGAGCTAAATGTGTTTCCTTGTTGCTGAATCTTAATGACAGTCCTCAATGGTGATGGGTTAGCAGGCCCTGCCCTCCTTTGCTGAGTACAAAGGACTCAGCTCTGCAGCACACAACAATGAGCATTTGATACAGCCAATTGCTTTTCAAAATCTGTATATAAAGAGATGACACAAATTATTGTACTACAAATGTCCCAACTAATATTTTGAGGATTAGCATTGAAATGGTTGGAATGCTTTTTTCTAATGCTGAGACTTTCTTTTATTTCAAAGTGTAATAAATTTGCATTAAGAAGGTTAATTGCATGAAATGCCAGAATGCAAAACATCTCAATGTTGCTACATTTCACGACTTGCTGATCTGATGCTAACTCTTTACTTCCATGATACTGTTTATGTGAAATTGTCAGAAGTGTGATTTTAGAGGGAGAAAAAATATCTTTGGCACCTTTAATTGTGTGGGAAGTAGGAAAATACATTGGCTGGTGGTCTGCAGGGCCAGATTTATGTATATGGAAGAGTGCCAGGCACAGATTTATAGTTGTTGATACAAGAGAAAATCAGGCGCTGTCTAACACAGTGGTTTAATTCTCCTCCATCAAGTGATGTCAATGAGAACAGCATCTATCATGTGACAACAAAGGGTGGGGTGCTCATATGTGCTGAGTTCATCCTAAAAGGGATGGGAAGGGCACAAGCTGAGTTGGCCTATGTAATGAAAAAACCTACTGGTTTCACTATGTTAGTCACAGAGAGCTTATCTTCTTGGTTCACAGAGGACTGAGTGGAGATGCTTTCAAGGCCTTGCTGGCAGAGTCATCCATAGAACTGAAACCTGTCAGCATGTGATAATTTGTGTTATTCTATAATTAGAGCAGCAAGTCACAGTTGCAGTTGTTCATGTCTGGTCTTTAAACTGTCAAGGAGAAAGCAAGGCTTCCTTAGATGGGCCTGAAAGTCCTCAAGCAATCTCTGCAGAATAGATTGAACTGTTGTATTTCACCCCGGTCAATAACTGTGCTTATTCTTATGGTTAAACACAAGGTGAGGTAAGGGTCTGTTGTAATTAACATCTTCAGCTCACAGGTCCAGACCTCTTTGTGACACATCTTTTGCTCATCAATACAGAATTACACTTACTCAGCCCAGATGGATGGTCTTGGCTGAACACAGGCTGTTTTACTGGGAGCAGCCTGACTCATGGGCATCCCTCTGGATACAGATCCCATGGCTCATTTCTGTATGGACAAAACCTAAATTACAGTGATGGTCTGCATTGTTTCTAATTAAACTATTTCCTTCCAAATTACTTTCTTGACTAAATCCGGATGGGATCCTGGTGTTCTGCTTGAAAGCATATTTTTCAAGCCTGATTTTGCCACCAGACTAAGATAGAACTGAAAAGACTGGAAATACTGTATGAAATGAACCCTCTCCACATCCCATATTCCTATTGATCTCGGGTCAAAGTGTAACATTTCAAAACGATTGAGACATTTAGCTCAGATGTCAGCTCTTTAAAACAATATTCTTTATGTTTTTTTTCTAATGAAAGAAACATCCATTTTCTTTTCAAAAGCATGTTTTGAGCAGCAACATGACAGTTTTCAATTCCGAGGCTGTTACAAGTGGGACACGCTGATATTATCTGTTTCGGCTTTTGCAGAATGAAATCTGATGACAATCAGGAAACTGTCATGATGAAAACAACTTTCTGCAAACCTCTCCCTGTCCCCCAGCAATCTGGCAAATATATTCTCCCATTACATCCCTCCTAACTGTGTTCCTTGCTGGTTTTTTTTTGCCTGTCAGTCAAAGTGAGTTTGAGCTCTGCAGCCTGGCTAATCCTTGGCTTCTTTGCTTGGATCAGCTGCTTTGCAGACCTTCTGTGCTATGTATACCTGTCCTCCAAATAGAGGCCTGAGACAACCAAAGCATTTTCCATGAGTCATGGAGCAGCCACCAGATAGCAGTGCTATTCCGTTTGTGCAGGCTGAGGCTGTTGCGGTGACCCAGCTTTATCTGGCACCCCTGTCCCACTCTCAATGCTAATCCATCTATTTCTTCTGTTTCTGCAATCTTTTCAAATAGCAGAAACACATGAAAGTAGGAAGAAAATGGAAATTCTGCCTCTATTATGTCTGCCATAAAATGTGAATTTGAAACTATTCACAGAAGAGTAAAAAGTAATCATGCCAGCATTGGGTAACAGCTGAAAATGATGAGTCACAACAAGGGATCCTAATTTATCTGTTTTCTGTTTGTTTCAGTGGCAGGTGAAGGTGGGTTGATTTAATATTTTTTTTAAAGACAGTGAGACAAGAGTTGATTTAACAGTTTAGTCATCAGAGTAATTCCACTTATAGAGCTGCAGGACTCCAGAGAAACATATACACGAGCTGGAATTAACATCCTGCATGCAGCAGTGTAAAAGCTTTGCAGATTTCCTCCATAATGTACAATAAAATGTTATTTTGTAAGGAGGCTTCTATAGAAACTGGATTGCAAAGTATTTCTTTTTTAGAATGAAATGAGGCAAAGCAGTCATAATGACATTGCCTGGTGAATAAATTTCAGCCAGAGAACTCAGAGCAGAGGATGAGCCGAGTTAACAGGTAGATGTAAGGAGAACAGGAGAAATTAGTTCTAAAACGAATGTTGAAAAGAAATGGAGAGCTGTTGAGGCAGGGAGAGAGGATCCTGATCCTTCCAGGCGGCAGGAACTTCCCCAGAGAACATCACAGCTCCCACTCTGAAAGCAGGAGAAGAGTGTATGTGGGTGCAAGGAGAAGAAACCACCTCTGACAAAGTTGGCACAACAAGTTCCGCACGCTAAAAGATCATACTTTTATGCAAAGTCTGTCAAAATGCATTTTGTGCTGGCTCACAGATTCCCTAGAAATGCTTCTTACCCCCGTGAATCCCGTGACAGCTTCGCAGTAATGGTGTGGAAGGGAACGTGCTATGAGATGCCAAGGGCCAATTTTCAAAGTTGCTGGCATCTAATTTATGAGTGTGGAGTGTGCTCACCCAGGATTTCACTGATTCATTGGCTATCAGGGCCAACTAGGCATAAAAGGCATGATTTCTACAGGTGCAACAGGCATGGAAAGGCAGAAGTATGCATGCACAACTATGCCTGTCCATTTCCCATTTAGAGATGATATACAGGGTAAAACATACATCCAAGAGAGCAGGTGTCAGGGAAGGCAGCAAGCTATGGAATATTTCTGTTGTTCATCACATAGTGTCTGGTTCCTTTGCTTTGCGCTCTGCCCTTGTCTGGAGAGCTAGGAAGAGCTTAGCAGTGAAAGAGAGGGAAATCATGTTGACTGAAGATCAGACTGGGGATCCATTTGGAAGTGTTTTAGCTCAAATCTGTGCAAAGTAGCTCTTGGGAAGGGTATGATGATAAACTTCTGTCCTAGCTGGTTGATGAGCCCAAAGGCAAGCAGATGACTTCATGTACTCCAATGCCCAGCTGTGTCATGCCTTCCTTCACTCCCATTACCCCAACAAAGTGGAGCCCAAAAAGTTTTAAAGTCACAAAATCTCAATCCCTCTTTGTGAATCACAGAATCACAGAGCTGGAAATGTGTCTGACAGGTTCTTCGGTCCATGGTAGCACTGAGCTCTGCACAGTAATGCTGCACAGAAAGGTTTCAGGAACAGATTTTACAGCATTCAGTAAACCTAATATTAAGGAGACAAGCTCTGGAAGTTAAACTGACTGTCCCCAGAGAATTTTTCATGGCTGTGCAGGTTTCTGATGTGTTTGAGGTTAAGGACAGAAGTATGAAGAATGTTGCCAAAGGGTTCACATTATTTACAATTAACGCTTATTCACTTTGCAGAGAACTAGCGTAGTTTTTATTGATAATATCTGTTGAACTTGACTACATTTTCTTTCTTTTAGATGTGAATGTGTGGGTTAAATGACTCTTTGAAAAAGTGTTGTTTATTCCTATTTTGAGCCTCCTTTTCTCTGATAAACATTAAAAAAGAAACATGAGGGAAAATAGGTCAGAGAAAGAAAACTGCGGAAAAAAGGGAAAGTGAAGAATGTCAAAACTGAAGGTTTCACATAGATTCTTTATTTAAAAAAAATAAAGAAATAAAACTATGTTGTGAAGAATAAAAATGCTTTGCAAAGTATCCTGCTGTATAAGAGCAACATCTATTCATATGTGCTAAACCTGTTTAGCATCAGATGAACTTCACCAGAAAAATGGCCTGACAAGTAAAGAATTCAGAAAGGCAACTACAGTTCTTCATTCCTTTCCTTACATCATTGACCCTATCTCAGTGATGAACTTGGCCATTAAGATACAATCCAAGGAGCTGTTGGAGTTATATATATAAGAGGAAAGGACCAGGTCAGTGATCCATCCCCCTGTACTCAGCACTGGTGAGGCCGCATCCCGAATCCTGTGCTCAGTTCTGGGTCCATCCCTACAAGAGAGACATTGAGGCACTGGAGTGAGTCCAGAGAAGGGCAACAGAGCTGATGAAGGGCCTGAAGCACAAGTGTGATGAGGAGTGGCTGAGGGAATTTTCTCTGAAGAAGAGAAGGCTCAGGGGGCACCTTATCACTCGCTCCATCTTCCTTTCAGGCAGTTGTAGAAAGGTGGGGGAGAGTCTCTTCTCCTAAGTAACAAGTGATAGGACAAGATAAAATGGCCTCAAGCTGCACCAGGGGAGGTTTAGACTGGGCGATAGGAATAACATCTTCACTGAAAAGGCTGTCAAGCGCTGGAACAGGCTGCCCAGGGAAGTTAACTGAGTCACCATCCCTGGAGGTAATTAAAAGCTGTGTAGATGTGCTGCTTAGGGACATGGTTTAGTGGTGGTCTTGTCAGTGCCAGGTTAGTGACTGGACTTGATTTTAAAGGTCCTTTCCAACCTAAACAATTCTATGACTCTGCAACAGTTGCCACAGCACTGGTTTCCATCCTCACTCTCAGAAAACACCCTCCCAATTTCGTTAATAGAAGCTGAGAGCAAAATCCACTGTTCATATTTGCTCCTTACAAGTTGGAGATTAAATATCCCATCCTAGCAACTGCTATTCTGACTAACCCTCGCTTCAGTCATGTTTTTCAGCAGTTTAAAGCTAATTCTTGCTCAGAAGCTGCAAAACTTGCGATATGCTCTTCTTCTTTTGAAAATCCAACACTTTTTCTGGTGCTTAAATAAAGAAGAGAAGAGCTCTTTTGCTAATTTCTGGTGTGAGTGGAGAAGCAAGGCTCTAGTACTTAAATTTTTTTGTCTGTTTAAGTAATTGCAATAATCACATGATAAAAAACTGCTTAGAAATAAGATAGATTAGTTCAATAGTTGCTGTACTGCAGTTGTAGTTGATGAAGCTTATTGTATTAACCAATTGCCTGCAACTCGAAAAAAATATGGCAGAAATGGGATGGGAAGAAAATGTATCTGCATTTCAGCATTTGAAAGGCTCTGGGTGGATGTGCATTGCTGTTGAGGCCAGTCTGGGGGTAGGAAACTGGGCAAAGTACGAGCTACCATGTAGACTAATGAACAAGTGGAAATAAATAAAATCTGCCACAAAGCCTGATTTCAGTAGCTCACAAAATGTCAAAGTACAGTATTCCATGCTGTATACACCACAAGGGATGATGTGCATCTGTTATTTTGTGACTGTTGTGGTAGGAAAGATCGGACAGGTCAGCATTTCCTCCTCTGTTACATTTTATATGTTTTATATATTTTTATGACATTGATTTCTTGTGTTAAATGCGTTTTTAATGGGGCAGGATGGGTTAGGAATCTGTACCCAAAAGGGTGACAGGTTCTGACTAAGACTTTTCATATCACTCTGGGCAAAAGCCATGCTTCAGCTATGCAAGACCCCAATGCTGAACAAGTGAGCATCTGACTTTACCTGCAGTATAAGGGTAGGGATTGAAACCATGAAGCGCTTATTTGTCAAAAACACTCAGAGCTGTTAAATCACTGAGCTTTGCAATGACACATTTGTTCCTATTAGGTCTGGAAATGTGAGACACGTGTGTGATGCTACCACACAGCTTCCACCTAGCAGTCTGGAGGTTCAGCTGTAGCAATGAAGATGGAGAAGATGCTGCAACTGCAAAGTACCTGCTCAGCACAGGAGACTCCTGCCTGGCTCAGGGAAAGGAAACCTTGAATATGGATACCTTGGAAACAGGTCTGTTAATGTAATTTCTACTTTGGGAAGGTGTAAATCATGAGGTGACAGGTGGGGTGGGAAATGGCAGAAGAATCAGGACTGGGAGTTGTAAGATCAGAGCAGTCAAACCCATCAAAAAGCTGATGCTGGAACAATTAGATCACAACAGATCGAGGTGAATTCAGCCTCCAGACTAGCTCCTGCATGTAGTGCAGTACAGACCTCTTCGGTAGCAATCTCCAAAGCAGGACTTTCAAGTCTGTATCGGTGCCCCAGTTTCGCAGGAGTCAGCAGTATTGCTGAGGCACTGAATGTCAGAGGTAGAGCGACCGGTGGAGCTGGGATCACTGCCAAACCAACTGAAACACACTCAGCCAGCAAGTGCTGATTCCATCTCTCTCAAGGTAACTATTCTGACAGCCTGGTATGGAAATCTAACTGGTCCAACCAGTATATGCTGGGAGAGTGGTGGTATAGGGATGCAAAGCAGCCTCCTGGCCTCAGTGACTGAGGAAAGATCCAGACCAGGGCATCTTTATATACCTTTGTGTATCTCTGTGTTACACCACGCGATCAGCTGCTCCTGGTATGCAGAATTCCTGCCAGTGAATTATTTCCAGTAACCTCCTTGTAATGACAAGACAAATCAAAAAGAGAAAATGAGGAGGATCAGGGCACTCCGGTGGCTTGGAGCAGCTCCCTTTGGAGGCAGCAAGTATCATATCTCTACCTAACAGGTTCCTAATACCATCGTGACCTGGCACTAAGTCAGAAGCAAAAAGGGCATCTGGAGCATGCATGCTGTTGCCGACTCAGCATTCTTAATATTTTTATTTTGCAATTACACAGTGCTGGCATTCAGTGGCTGCAATCCAGCTTGAGGAAGGCATGCACAGGCAAACAAAGCCCCTGCCCCAGACGACTCACATTTTCACTTTACAATGCTACTACTTCAAGCCACTGTTATGAATGATGTTATAGACCAGCAAATAGATAGATGGAGTTCTTTTTCCCCCAGCCTCTGCTAAAGTCCTTCCTCCCTTTGGAAAAGAATTTATCTTCTTCTGAGATACTTCTGCTTTTTCATTTTGTTTTAATTGATCAGATGCCTTTTGAAACTTTGGGTCTGTTTCTCCTGCTTTATCATGGAAGCAAATAAGACAGGTTTATGGCTCCATGTAAAACTTCAGCCTTGTTTATAAATTGCTTGTGATTGATTAAGTAATAAAAATGCTTTTAAGACAGGGAGGTAAATTTCCTAGTTAATTGCTCAGTGCTTTACATTATAAACTTGTCACAGTGACTGGGCCGAACAGCTCTGCTATTTCTATCTCACAAGAGTTGCACTGGAACATCATCCCTAGTATCCTGACTGTCAAAAGACATGGGCCAGTAATTAATGGGTCAATAAACAGAGTGATGCATCTGAAACAGAAGAACAAATCTTTCCTTTTCAAAGGTGATTTCCTAGGTGGAGATGATTTCTTAGGCAGGAACACTGCCAATTCCCAGGCACAATCTGATGAAATACAACAGAAGCATAGCCACTCCATCTCTCAGCTACCTCCTATCTGCCTCTGCATGGAGCCTTAGGCAAAGAAATGGCCAGCAGTGAGCTGGGTATGTTAAAAGCAGGTAAAATGAAAAGTAACTTAGAGAAGCTACTGTGATTCATATGCAAAATGCCTTCATTGTACAACTGCTTTCCCTTTTTGATACAAAAAGGAGGATCCAGTTCACATCTTGGACTTTAAGGACCACAAAAATACATATAATACATATTTAACAGGATCTCAGCAAGCCTAGACTTATTTTTACCTTGTCAAACCTAAACTGTCAGAAAGAAAGAAAGGGTTGTCCATTAATTGAATGCTTGGGATGGTTCCTCTAACAAATGTTGGATCAAGAGATAGTTCTGATAGTAATTTTGGCATAGCTCAGTGACAGGTACTTATCACCCCACCCTGTGCACCAGCCCCCCTTGATTTCAGGCTCATGCAATGTTGGATCAGATCAGTCTCTTGGCTCACAGGAACCAGCACACTCCTACAGTCCTTGTTCACAACAAATACAAACCAGCTGGCAAATTCAGACTAGTTCTGAAGGCCTCGGCAAGGTACTGTCCTCCTTCCTGGGCCCCCCAAATCTGGGGGCATAAATACACTTCCACCCTCTCCTCTTTTTGTTGTTTTTAACAAAATGGTCAATTAGTCTCTTGACTCCATGGCACCTTCCCAGCATTCATCAGCATCAGAAGCAGGAGGTTGATTGCAGGGGCTGATTGCGGTGTCGGTGTAGGTGCAGCTGATTACAGGGCCTTAATTGTGATGACTAGAAAAAGCCTGAAAAAGTTATTGAGCCTGGGAATTCCTGGAGAGGGTGGGTGTTGCTTTTGTGAAGTAGTTGGTAGACGATCTCTCCATTTGTGATGGATGTTCCCTCTGTGCTTGTGCAAAGGTAAGCTCAGAAATGAGCCACTTATTTGAGGAGGTTTTTCTGGGAGGGAAATGGAGGTGGCTTTCTCATAGACCTGATGTTCCAGATAGGCCCACAGAAGCAGACCCATTCTGGTACTGTGAGCACCTTCAGCAGACACCTTTGTGGTGAGGTGATGCTAACAGAGGTGGTTGTGACTGCAAATGGTGGGGTGTAGCCATGCCAGGTGGCCTCCCTTTGCAGGCTCACATGTCTGAACAGGAACCTGATATTAGCACTTGGGTTTTTGCACACCTGCACGGTAAAAGATGAGCTAGAGGTAAATGAGCCCTCTTTATCATTAAAATCAAAGTAATGCTCTCATACATGAAATCTGCCAGCAGGCAGTTCTTCCTTTCATGTGCTCACAAATTTCTTGGTGTAGCATGACAAGATGATCCCTCAGTGTTGAAGCCAGTGTCTTGGGGAAAAGAGCTCTGGAGACCTCTAGCCTTAAATATACTCCTTTATACGTCATGTATCTAATTTGTATAGTCATTTCCTTAATTGCACACATTATCATACCCCATGTTCTGTTGTTATAGTGTTTACTTGCTTCTATTTGCACTGGGTTTGCATTAACCCTGCTGTCAGGGCTTCATTATTATTATAGCCAATGCTTGCAGGTGCCTTATCAAAATGCTCAGAACCAAAACCATCTGGGATCTAGTTTACCTGCATTCCAGCCTAATGAATAATCATATCCTTATAGTCTGCTCCTCAGTTAATGTGAGGTCAGATGCAAGCTTTCAATTAATGCAAAGCTATGTTACCTGATCTAGCTGAAAATCAAATAAAAATCACTGTACCCATTACTCAGTTACTTACCCGGGTAACAAAACTCTTAATGAATGAGACTTCTTGGGGGCTCAAGTATCAATACAGCATGCAATGCTATACTGCTGGAAAACCTTCATATCATCAATAAGACCCAATACAGCCTGACCTAAGAAAGGACCTGGAGACTGAGTGCAAAATGCATTGTTATCTCCCTGTCTTTGGTCTTATCCACACCTCTTAGCTGCTTGCATGTGCCTCAGAAAGCTTTCATTGTACTTGCTGGATATTTTATGTCTCTCCTCTGAATCTTAATTATATATTAACAGAGCTAATCAGTCACAAATGTTGTAATAAGTCACAGGGGAGTGTTTTGTTTCCTCAGCCCCCACCTTACACATGCTGGTTTATGCAATTAAGCAGCCCTTCTGCATCCCAGTGGAACAAATACATGATGGTGTCTTACAGAACTTAGGCATTGATGCTGCCTTGGACTGAGAGAGTTTGCTTCTTACTTTCTTGTGCACTTAGAGAAGATTAATGGGAATTCATACTGAGGGGGAAAAACCGTAATATTTTATTTTGCTGGCAGCGTGCACGTACAATAAACATATCTTTTTTAATAAAAATCAGTGGTGACTTAAAACATAAATGTTGCAACATAATAAAAGATGCTACACATTAAATTAGACTTAAATGTGCAGTTTTCCCAGCTATTTAAAGCACACATTTCAGACCTTACCATGCTTCCAGCAGGGTGTGAAATGGTCTAAAACAGCTGTCAGAGAAAATAAAATAAATATAGTCTCAGTGCAAATAAACCAAAACAGCATCCCAAAAATTCCTGACTGAGCTCCTGTGTCACTTCCCTATAAACAGAAAAGGAGTCAGCATCTGGGTCTCAAGCACAAACAAGGTTACTATCAAGCAGGGTTACTCAGGGTGCCAACACTGTAATGATGCAGACACTAGTAGCTTAAGCAACATGGCAGTGGGTGGACGTCTGAACACAGCACCCTGGGGGAGCTGCACAGTCTATCAGCCTGCTTCAGGGCAGGTTTTACTGTATTACATAGTGCTCAGCAGATGTTTGCGATGCCAATTAAACGCTGGCCATGCAGGATGCTGCAGTCTTGTCGCACTGTTTATTTCAGTGTTTCATCAGTCTTCTCATCACTTGGTTACCCTAGTATCTGATTCTGATGCAATTTAACTTGTTACTTCTTGTCCTTTCTGTACCAGACTCGGAGACTATTTGCTTCTTTGCTGCAGCCCTTATGCACAACAGTAGGTTTCTCTTCCCCTCCTTCTTACCTTGTCTTCTGTGAGTCAAACAGTCCTATTTCCTGCAGGAGCTCCTTGAAGGTCATGTTCTCCAGAACTCAGATGTTGTTTCACTGCTCTCCTCCAGCGTCTCTCCGGCTGATCCATTCCTTAGCTCCCATGCGGTGCCTATAATGGGCTGTAGTTCTTCAGGTCAGCCCAAACCAGTCCAAAATCAACAAAAAGCTGACTTGATAAATTGCACAGGCCTTACTGACATTTCTGTATCCCAGCATGGTTTGCCTCCTTCTCAGCAGTGTGACATTTTTGACTCTTAAGCTTAATAACAACCTTAGATCCCCTTTTATACAGTTATTTAACCAATTGTCACCACTCTGTATTTATTTTGTTGTCTCTTCCAGGCTGGATTTTAAGCCCGTCCTCTGGTGTGATTTTTAGCTGCTCTGAAGAGAGTGCTGTGGCTAAATTTAATATGTTTATTTTCTATTTTGTCATTCTGGTTATTAATGAAAATACTGAGCAGCACTAGAACTAAGAGGCACCAACTAAATTCTCCATGAGACCATAGCCTGCTAGCCTAACAATGAACCATTTGTTACTCTGGATGTGGCTTTGCAAAGGACTCTTCACAGAAAATATGTGCATGTTTCCATAGTTAATCATGAGCAACCCCAGTTGAAACCTTAGAAAACCAAAATACAGCATAGCTACTGCATTTTCTTAGGCACACATACTCTTGCCCTAGGAAGATAGCAGAATAGCTTACTATGTTTTTCTTAAACACATGCACATCTTATTTGTCTGATAATACCCCAACAGTGAAAGAAAACTGCAGAATGGATCTCACTGCAGAAGGAAAGGTAGTTGCTTTGCAGAGAGATGTGTGGATGAGCTTCAGGGAGGGGGGGTGCCTAAGGGATGGGGAGAAATAAGAGAAGGGACAAGCAAATATCTTTCTTTCCCTGAGTCAAACCTAGAGTATTTTTGTGCTGATACCACAGTAACTCTAAGGTCACACAGAGAAAAGAGTAGCAACAAATACAGTGTTTATTCTGTTCAATGATATGTACCTGTCTTACCCAGTGAAGTAGATGCAGCGTGGGAAGACTGTGTCACCCAGTGGGTCAGACTAAAGAGCCACAATGATCCCTTCTGGCTGCAACTCTGTCAGCTGCAGTGAGCTGCTGCTCTGGATAAAGAGAACAGGATCTGGCTCCTTCCAGATACTGTCAGTTTTGCAGGGCAGACAGGTTACTGAGGCAAAACCAAAGGGGGATTCCCAGTCTAGTGTGCTGGATTACATGTGTCGTTACAGAAAACCTGAGTTGTAATTGCAAATTATAGTTGGCACCTTCTTGCAGTGGGTACCACTGTGATGCAGGGAAATTTCCAGTGACTGCAGTAGGCTTTAGTTCAAGCCCTAGTTAAACAGAATTCAGTCACAGGGAGAGGGGAGGTGATGTCCCTGTTTTTCATCCCATACTTTATGTCATCACTTGTGGTAGTGTACTCCAGTAGCTGCCCTTTGTGCACTCTAAATGATTTAATTCCATTCTTGATTATTTATACCCTTAAATACACAGTGACTTTTATCACTGACCCTGCTAGTCATTAGTTACCCATGTGGCCTATTTGTAGCAATGTTAACCTTTCCTCAAAAGTCTCTGCCTTAAGTTTCCTCGTCATTCCAGTCGCCCTCCATTGAGCTCCAACTGTTGGCAGGATGTACCACACAGCTTTTTGTTGTTTTGAAGATCCCTTTTGTGTTTTAATTCCAACCGGCATGAGATCACATGGAGATGCTGAGTAGTGTGAGTCATGGAAAATACAGAACTAGGGCTGTTGGATCCATTCCAACATTGACAAGCTTGGGAAGATGCAGGGTGTTGAGGGGATTGCAGATGCTGAGAGGAAAGTGAGTTGTGCTATTTCAAGTGTTTGTAACAAAACCTAAGTTATAATAACTTGCATTTTCCAGGGCATTGTTCAGAACTGAAAACTGAGACCTGTAGACTATTTTAAATGAAAGGGGTCACTGAGTTCTTGAGACTTCACCATCACCTTTTGGCTGTGACATTCAATGTGCAATTCCCAGCTGCATGTGGCAGGGTAAGGTCTGCACAAGTACCACTAAGTCCATATGCAAGCAGACGTGGATTCACACTTAAACTTGACAGTTTAGCAGCCCTCAATGTAAATTCAAATAACAAATTAGACCTCAGAGGAACTGGGTAAGCTTCACCATGAGATTCCTCAGCCTGTTGCTCAAACTGAGAAGCTGTGGCTGCCCCATCCCTGGCAGTGTTCAAGGCGAGGCTGGACGGGGCTTGGAGCCTGTCTGGTGGAAGGGGTCCCTGCTGTGGCAGGGGGTTGGTACTGGATGAGCTTTAAGGTCCTTTCCAATCTAAACCATTCCACGATTCTACGATCTTGCACAGGCAGGGCAGAGAGAAGTAGCCCTCCTCACCCCTGCCCTCACTTCATTAGATTAGGATCCATTTAACAAAGAAAACCTGCCACATATTTTCATGTTCCTTTATTGCCAGAAACAGGGAAACTGTCCAACCTGTAGTGTTACCATGGAGAGAAAAAAGCCCATTAACATTATTATTCAGGTTTTTTATGTTATCCATCAGTCAGAAGCATGGAGCAAGCTATATGAACCTCCCTGACCTAAAACACAGAGTGGACATGTAGTGTAGAGAAGCCAAGATACACATCACCCTGTGCTAGTGCTCATGCTTGCTAAAGAATAACAGCGTTTGCAAGATCTAAATGCTCCTGCTCAGCTCAAACTGGATTTGGAAGAAAGAACCCTAATCTAAGCAGTGAGTAATTTTGTGAGAATCTGCAGCTGCTCCAGAAATGGGTCAAAATGCTGCAATTTGGTCCATTTCTCAAAGGCATGCAGACAGAAGTAAGTGCTCTCTTCCCTGGATTAGATTCTTACTCTCCCATTGCTTTATACCCCGAGACAGTTCCACTTTCAACTAGAAATAAAGACTGATGTAATTGCTGCCCACTATCTTGAAAACTGACTCAGCCAGGAGTTAATCTTCACTTGCATAATTTCACTGATTCCAGCAGGATTTACAGCTCCCAGACCCTGTGCTGAGAAGAATAAAGCCAGTGCAGTCTGGCTCTTCTTTATTATCCCTCTTAAAGTTTATGTCTTCAAATATGGTCTGGTTATGAGTTAACAATACTGAAAAGATCAATACCAGAGCCTGACGAGAGGAGCTCAAAACATGTTCATAAAAGTTAAATTAGAATCATAAAATGATGATGGGCTCCTAGTTTTTTTTCCCCTTGACTGTTCTGCCTGTTTTGGGTGGCAGTTTGCTGACTGGCAGTTCTCCCCTCCATTGCCCCGCTGTATCCTTGTTCAAGACATAGAGGGCTCTAGCAGGGCTGCATGGAGACCCCTTCAGAGCATTTCAGCGGGCTTTAGGTTGTGTTTAAATGCTCCTCAATTTTTACCATTGTTTGTCTGGAGCAGGGCTTCACAGTTGGTTCTCCAAAAACTCTCAGAAAAGAGTGAGAAACACGAAGTACATTTTCCATCTTTGTTGCAAGAACATTAGAAGCAGTGTTTGTAACACCTTTAATTCCTTTGCTGGATGCTCCAGTTCACGACAGCTTCAACCGTCTTTCCCATGTCGTGCAACACTTGTCACCAAAAAAAAGGCAATTTTGCTATGTCCTTTTATTTGTTTGTTCCCTTCTCCTCTTCCCTTGAACTATCCCAGCTTCATTAGGGGGAAATACAAAAATCAAGGTTAAATACATCAGATGGCCTTTCTGTAAGTTGAGTGATGTTTCTGTGAATAACCAGATTACAAGACATACAGATAAATCTGGTCTTAACTCACTGTCAGTGCCCTTACAACAATATCATAGAATCAGAGAATAGTTAGGGCTGGAAAGGACCTTAAGATCATCCAGTTTCAACCCCCCTGCCA
>JARCZZ010031158.1:0-12395 GCA_030323915.1 Brotogeris chrysoptera
GCAGTTGTAGGCAGTGATCAGGTCCCCCCTGAGCCTTCTCTTCTCCATCTGAACCCCCCAGGTCCCTCAGCCGTTCCTCATCACACTGTGCTCCAGTTCTGCACCAGCTCCGGTGCCCTTCTCTGGCCCCGCTCCAGCACCTCAATGTCTGTCATGCAGTGAGGAGCCCAGAACTGAACACAGGATTCAAGGTGCAGCCTCACCAGTGCCCAGTGCAGGGGCACAGTCACTGCCCTGGCCCTGCTGCCGTACTGGTGCTGATACAGGCCAGGATGCTGGGGGCTTCTTGGCTGCCTGGGCACACGCTGCTCATGTTCAGCTCCGTCAATCCACACCCCAGGATACCTCCAGGATTTTGGGAACCCTTGTGCCTCTCATGCTTAGCAGAGGGGGCAGAGCACAGCCACAGCACCAAGCCCCTGCAAGCACCCCAGACGTCCACCCTCACGCTCCTGGAGAAGGGAGGCAGAGGAATCAAACTCAATTTAGCTCCTGGGAAAGCATGGCAGAGCACCTTGCAGCTCGAGAGCCTCCTTGTAAACAAGTCCTTTAATCCACGGCTCAGCAGCTAGGGCAGGAGCCCCAGCTGGTGTTACCTGGGGCAGCTACAGCAATAGTCCTGTCTGGAGCAGAATATTGCTCACCTATTGATAAAACAGCCTCCGTCCAAAGCTGACAGATGCTTCAGGAGCGATAAGCGGTGCATTAGCTCTCCTCCAGCTCCCCACACTGTCAAGGCAGTAGATATTAGACACGAAGCGGTGGCGCCGGGGGAAGCACTGGGGAATGACACATAATAAAGCTGTGCTGCTCTATACCAACACACCCGCAGCACTGTGCTCGGGGCTTCGCAGCCTCCCACCAGCCGGTGAAAGAGGAGGAGGGTGTGAGGCAGGAGCCCGAAACACCAGCAACCCCCACGGCGCCAGAGACACTGAGTGGTGCCGCAGGATGCTCCCACCAGTGCGAAGGTGCTGGACGATGTGAGGATGAGAGTGGTCACAGCCGTGCTGCTGTGGCTTTAGGAGGCTTCGCATCAGCTCAGCCATCTTGGAGGGGATTTACAACCCCTCATTAATTTCGGAAAGGCCATTAAAGCAAAGGAGAAATCCATATTCCCACTCCTCACCCTTGCTGCATCTGCCTCAAAAACTCACCTCCTGTTTCAGGGTTCAAGTACATACAGCTAAGAAGACCGGAACATGCTGCAGGAGATGGTTTGAAGCCCCTAAACCTACCCATAAGCAGTGCAATCTTGGCACATTCAGCTTTTGAAACACCTCCAGAATGCAAAGAGCAGAGATGCAACTGAAGGCTGCGGGTAACGTCCAGGCAACACGTTCAACCTGCAAAGCTATCAAATTTGGGGTCGAGCTTCCTCATGGTTATGGTAAAACCTTCCAGTCTCTGCTCCCACCTTCCAATCCTTCCCCATCCTCTCCCAGTCCACTGCATCTCTCCTGCTTCAAGCAAAGACATGTCCGTGCTGGCACCTGCAGACCCCAAGGACGCTCCATCAGAGCCCCACGAGATGTTTGCAGAAGGACAATCCAATTACCTTGAGTGCACAAAGCTCACCATGGGTGACCTGCTGCCACAGTTCCAGCATGGAGCTGGAGGAAGGGATACAGAGAGTTGTTGCTGCTTTCTCGGCGCTGCTAGACAGTTTTGTGTGTCAGATTGTTTCAGCTGCACAAAGCACCAGTGTGGTGCTGGGACCTGCTCCATTCACCACAAGCAGAGGTGAGGAGATGATGTGCTCTGAGCCAGGTGACACCAGCTCCACTGAGGGCGATGGAGGGGACCCAGCAGCTAATGAGGCAGGAACAGCGCAATCCTCTTCCGTGTCATTAGACCAGTTCATAGTTCCTGCAGAACGAAATCACACCCAACAGAATGAGGGCAACTGCTGAGACAGCTGCTGCTCACCAAAGGGGTTCCCATAACACATCCCCGCACAAGAAGGGCTTGGCAAAGGGACAGCGTCACCAGCACGGCTGCCCAACAGAGTGTACAACCGGAGCCGTCACCAGCAAGAACACACCTCGGCTCAACACCAACTTGGAGCAGTGGTGGAGACACACCGAGACCCCAGAGATACAGTTGGTGGCGGGAGCCCACCAGGATGCGTTTGGTGGCAATCACGATCTTGCAGCATGCTTTCTAGTGGGGGGAGAGGACAAAGTTGGTGTTCAAGGCAGGAGGGACATCATGGAGCTCCTCAGAGCTTCATGCTCCTATCTCAGATGGGTCAGCTCCAGCTTGCCCTTCGGAGGTCGCTCCAGCATTGCCTAAACCTGCCTAAGAGCTCCTAAAGCCCAAGCTTTAGCAGCCTTTCTCCCAAATTTTTCAGCCCCATGGCTAACACAAAAGCCATCTGCTACCAGAAGGGAGCTCTGGTCAAAGAACTATATTGCCTTCCTCTCCCCAGCCCCTTCCAGAGGCCTTCAAGGCAGGAAGACAAACCATGACTTGAACAAACCATGGACCTCTTTGGGGTACACAACCTGGTGAATAGCAACTGCCTGAGCCCAAATAACCTTTTGCCAGCATACGCCAGTGGATTCAGGGATGTCATCCCTGGGGAGAAAGCAGTTGAGCCATCAAGCTTCTCTCCACCACTGGAAAGGATGCTTGGTGCAAGCCAAGAGCTGCTGCTGATGCTCCGGACTCTTCCTGAGCAGTCCAGCAAGGCTGCAGCATCACAAACAGCACGGTGAGAGATGGACCTCCCTGGAAATCTTTGGGATAGTCTCCAGGTACACCACTGTGCTCACACGTGCTGAAGGCACCTCATTTGGCTTCACAGACATGCCATTGGTGTAGCTCTCTCCTCCTGTATCCTTCGGGAGATGCTTGCTGCATCTCTATACATTTCACAAGCTCCAGCCTTGGACAGGCAGGTCCGGCATCTCCTTGGCATTGCCCTTTACCCCCACCACTAAAACCAGAAAGGCAGGAGAGAGATGCCAGGCAGGAAAACAGAGGATGGTTTCACCCTGACTTTTCACTCAAGGACAGGAAATGCCACTACAACAAAAGCCGGGGCTCACAGTGGACCAGAAGTGACAAAAGGCAGCACCAGGGTTTGTCTCGTGAAGGGCTGGCCATGAAAGTCATTGTTCCCAAAGGTGGCAACCAAGCAGCAGCTGTCATAGAAGGATCTTTGCATGAATTACAGCAGACTAAGAATAGGCGGGCTGTGGGAAAGGGCAGGGAGCCTCCGGGGCCGCTCCAGAATGGTGTCTGTGGGAGCGAGGGGTAATGCCGATGGACAAACAGATGGGCCACAGAGCTTCACTGTGGGGTGAGATGCAGGAGAAAAGAGAGGAGAAACCAGAATAGCTCCCATGTAATTGCCTCTCAACCAGGAACTGGCAGTGGGTGGAGAGGATGTTCTGCGCTCTCTGCCTCAGGGATGCTGTGCTCATCCCTCCTTGCACAGCCATGTGGGCTTCTCTGCCCACCATGAGCCTCTTGCAGAATCATAGAATAGTTAGGGTTGGAAAGGACCTTAAGATCATCCAGCTCCAACCCCCACCATAGGCAGGGACACCTCACACTAGACCACGTCACCCAAAGCTCTGTCCCACCTGGCCTTGAACTATGCCAGGGATGGAGCCCCCCCGCACCTCTGAATGCCACCCCAGAAGCTGGGGGTGCTGATGCCCCAGGACTCAGCCCAGATGTGCCTCAGTTTCCCTAGCTGAAGGTACTGCATCCTGTAAAGCCATCAGGCTCTGCAGACACAGAACAAGCAGTGCTCGTGCGCTGGCAGCTCAGCAGACTCCTGCAGGTTTTCTCCAAGCATATCCCCCCCAGAGACACCCCAGCCCTGGGGTGTGCAGAGCAGGGCTCCTGAACACTCCTGCTTTCGCTTCCTTGTCCCCGCCAGCAAGCAGAGCCCAAAGATGAGGAACCCCGGGCCCAATTTTACAACGTGTGGCATCCTTCTGCTTTGAAGCAGCAGAGAAAACCCAGCATTAAACAGCTCCCAGCTTCCTCATTCCAGACAAGTTTTTCCATACAGAATGGACAGTGAAGCAGAGAGGGCAGAGGAGTGTGGAGGTACCCATTACAAGCTAGCACATCCCAGCCTGATCCAGCATGATCCATGCACTCCCCTCTTCCTAGACAGCTCAGGTCATGATGCTTTTCCTAATGGGAATGCATTCAGTGCTCACCACCCCCACATCAAGGGCCATCACAGCACCTGTCCCTGTACCAACCACTATTTCAAAAGCAATTTCCCAGTGGGGAGAAAAGAAAGGTAAACTGGGCTCATCCCCAGCTTCCCAGAGCACATGGCAGGAAGGGAATCCCTCTGGTAGCAGCTCCTGGGAATGCAGGTTTCAGTTCAGCTTCCATCAGAGATAACAAAGACGGTTGCAGTGAGGAGTAACCAGTGAGTAAAGGCCAACAACAGCTTCATTCTCTGCACGCCACAGCGATGGAAGAGTAGGAACAGATGTCCAAGAGGAGCTCTTGGATACCCAACTGAGATGAACTTCCACACCACCGCTCTTTCTCACCTTTGTGCTTCTGGGCTCTCTTTCTGCTTCCAGCCCGAGCTGAAGTCAGACACAAATATGAGGAGCTTCCCCCAAGCCTCTCGAAGCAGAAACCTCCAGCATCCCAACAAGACCGGAGGGAAGGCCGGGTTCCAGCACTCACCGTGGTCCACTGAGCCACCTATTCATCCCTGCGTTACTTGGCAGAGCCCCAACAGCAACAAAAACCCATCAAAGGCCCTGAGAAAGCAGAGCAAGCTGTGCACAGATGAGACGAGCTCCAGCAGAAAACAAGATTGGATTGGCTTGGCACGAGAGGCGAGAGCCCGATCTCCTGCCGAGTCCATTTGAGAGCTCCGCTGGGGTGTTTTAATCCAGCGGGAGATTGCTGCTGCCTCCCAGGGTTTGAGCGGGTTTGTGACAGACCTGGGGGTTGCCAAGCAGAACCGAAGTCAACTCCGATCGGTTCCCGGGCAGGATGGCACAGCCCCTCCAGAACAAGACAGCTCTCGTGGGAAGGCAGAGAAATGGCAGCTTAGATCTTTCGCCCACTGTCTGGGCAAGGGGGTAACGCAATACGTTGGTCTGACGCAAGCTTTGGCCCGTTACTCCCTTTGCTGGACAGATTAAGGGTCGCTCCCACACAGCTCCTCTGTCCTGGCCACCCAGACAGTGGGGGGTAAAGCCCAGGCCGTGCCAACAAGCAACAGTGCAGGGACACAGGAAGAAGGGATTGCCATAACTCCATAACGTTATTGTAGGAGAGCAGAAAGCTCTCCGGTGACACTTACCATCCTCTGTCTCTTGCCAGACGATGCCCTCCAGGTTGACGCTGGTCCCGGGCTCGCAGGGGCCCAGGCACTCAGGCTCGGTGGCCAGGGCCACGTCGCAGGTGTTCACTCCCACCGAGCGCGTGCGTACCATGATCTGCTCACAAGGCGACGAGATGTCATTGTTGACAACGGGGACGAGGAGGTGCAAGGGCAGCACCGCAGGCGTGGAGACCGGAGACTCCATCTGTGGGGAAGGAGAAACGTGTCAGTCACCGCTGGGAATATGGGAAGGAGAACAAGTATCAACAGGCACCTACATTCCTGGAGAGCCTCATGCCCAGGCTGCCACCTTCCCAGCGCCTGTGCCAGCAGGCACTTCAAGTCCCACACCCCATCACGGGACAAGGATCTCGCAGGTTTCTCCCATCCTGGCGTGCCCATACATACGTAACCCTAAAGAGTAGACACTTTGTAGTCACACAGATCACACCCAAAAGTCTCTCCGCAGGAGATATCTGCTTTCCTGCTTCAAAGAGTTTGTGCCAAGCTCCTTCCCCAACGGCTTTTGCCAGAGTAATCATCCCCAGTGAGGATGCCTCTGGCTACTGCTCAGATGTTAACGCAGTCAATGACTTTGGACCTGACGGCTCATTAGAAAAAAGAAATCTGGCAGGACAGGACCAACAAGGAGCAGCCTCCCTCCAGCACTCATCAAAACCAACATCCTCCTCCTCCCAGCTCCAACCTGGGACCACCTGAAGATGCAGACGTTCAGATCACATCCCTCTTCTCTGCATAAGTATTCAATTCAGAGCCTGATCCGGCCGACGACGAAGGCCAATGCACCAGTCATCAAGCTCTTCTTGCACATGGAAATCACATCTCAGGGCCAGAGCTGGGCTTGGAAAGCCAACAAGCCAACATGCCAAGTGAAACCGTGGCCAAGTCACCCTGCTGCTGACAAGCCAAAGTCCTTGGCCACACTGCCACGCTAGCAGATTGCAGCAGTGCTGGGAGAAGGATGGTTGATGAGCTGATTTTCCTGCTGGCCAAGGGAAAGGTAGGGCAGAGACCTTCCTGTCCTTCAGTGCTCATTGGCCAAGCCAGCTGCAGGCAGTCATCCCCTCACCATGGCTCATGAGTATGTGCAGCAGTTCTGGGGCTAGCTGCTCTTCCTCTGCTCAGACCTCCTCTCTTTATGGTTTATGATCTTGTTAAGACACTGAGGAACCTCAGAAGAAAAGCAGACTGAGGAAACGAACCAAACCATCAGTGAGTGCTGACCAGGATTTTGGTTTCAAGCAGGGGAAGATCCCTCTAGAGCATCCAGCACTACAGCAAGAGATGTCCTCCTAAGTCCCTGCTGAGGAGAGATGATTATAACCCTGGAGAGGCCAAGCTTGCTAGTCACCAAGGGCGGACACAGACACCAGTCTACAACCACATTCAACTTTGCTGCTGGCTCTCCTCGGCCTACGATGCTGACAGCCACCAAACAATCAGACTCCTCCCCTGGACCGGCACCCTGCTCCTGATAAGCTGCCAAAATCATCTGCTCCCTCTCTAGCTCACCTGCCTCCGTCCTTCAGCAAGATGATAAGCTCCAGTGACGCTCTTTTCAAGGGGCTACAGAAAACAAATTGCTCATCAATGCCACCTTCTGCAAAACAAAAGGAAGGCTCCAGCAATGAAACAGCCAAAGCAGCAGCAGGGCTGCCCGGAGCTGGTGGGAGCATACAGAGCCCGGGCAGTGATGGGGAGCTCCCTGTTGCCCCGGGAGCAGCAGCTCTGAGGACCTGCGGGTTCAAAGCCATTCAGCTTCCTCCCACTTTGCGACAGAAAGCCCAGCACAGCACAGGAGTGTTTAATTACAGTTCCAGCTCTGCTAATTATCGCCTGGTCACATTCCTAATCTGCATTATGCCATGGTGCATAATAAGCAGCTCGTTGAGATCTCGCTAATAAGCGAGGCGGCTTGAGAGGATTTCATATTTCACTCTGCACTGGAACAAACAGAGACTCCTCGTTCAGCAGCCATGGGGACCCCAGGCAGCTCCTGCTCCCTTGCCTGAAGCTCGTGAACAATATAAAAGGGCCCAGGGTGGCTCTCCAAGGTGAGGGCAGAACAGAGCTGCCTCACAGAGACACATCTGAAAAGAGCCAAAAGCCACGCTGGAGGAAGAGACAAATGCATCAATCCCTGAACTCATCCCTCCCTGCATGTGTTTTATCTCCAAGTGCCACGGCTTTTCCTCCTGCTTTATCGAGCAAGGTCAGGAGATTCCCCCGCTGGTGGCTGGGGGAGCTGAGGCAGCCTGGGCCTCACCACGAGCAGGCACCCAGCTCCCTCCATCAGGCCAGCAGCCAAGGCAGGGGCTGGCACTGGGGCGCTGGGCAGCATTCATAGCCTCGAGCAGCAGCTCTCACACCTCCTCCAGCTAGCAAGGCTGGGCTGCGATCTCCAGCTCCCCAAAACAAACCCTGCGCCCTCCTGGCTTTCAGCTCCAACACACACCACCTCCCAAGCAAAGCACTTAATGCTGCTGGGCCCTAAATCCCCTTTGCAGAAGGAGAATTTCTTTCTCTTCCTTTGCCAGGTAAGAGCTAAGATGAAATGCTGGCGAGTGCAAACACGGCTGCTACGTGCTCGCTGCTGGAGAGAACTTGGTTTGCCTCCAGCAACCCCTCTGCAAGAGTTACATGGGGTGAAGCTTCCCCGTACCGGCGCTGGCCGTCCGCATCTGCTTGCCGTAGCCTCCCCTAATGAAAGCCCTTTGTGTTCCTTGTGGAGTCTTTCCCATCACGAGGAACGTGCTTTCACCACCACCGAAGACAGAAGTGGAACGCAGCCAAGCCCAGGCAGCGGCGGCGGCCAGCACAAGCGCTGCTCGATGAGGGAAAAGCAAATCCACCAGCACCCGGGTGATGCCACTGCAGGGGGATTACGCTCTGGGTGGGTGATTAAAACCTACCCCTCGACATAACCTGCACTCCAAGGTGGGACAGGGTCTCATGCGAAGGGAAGCACAGCAGTCAGTGCCAGCGTGGAGAGATGCACACAAAGCAGCTCCTGCCATCTTAGAGCGGTGCCAGAGCAGCTTCGTTAGCATCAGTCACCATTAAGGGACTCCACAGCAGCAATTAGTTAACGGGAGAAAGAGAAGAGGGCACAGCAAAAATAAAACCACCATATTAATATTGATGCCAACCCCCAAACCACTCAGAGCACCCCCTCCCGTTTGTTTGCTTTGCTCCCAATAATCAAAGTCAACCAGGCAAGAAAAGTGTATTTTTGAGCAATAAAAGCCAACAGGGATGCCAAAAACCCAGAGAAGAACAACCAGCATATCTGTGGTGGAAGAACAACCAAATATCTGCGGTGCATCTGCAAGGACAGAGTGTGAACAACGCCATGGTGTAGGGCACCCACAGAGCTACACCCTACTTGTCAGCAAGGACCTTGCATTGAGACCACTGATGTATCTGAGATAGTGCTCGGCTTCCAGTGTACATCCACATCGACAAGCTACACAGCACAGTGGCCCATTTTTCTTTATCTAGAAGGGTCCTTCAACTCTTGCAGATGGAGAGAGACAACAAAAGCAAGGGGGAACCTCAGTACTGGTCACAAACTCTTCACTGCCCTGTGCCAGGAGTCAAAACATGGACCCAAACTGCTCCATCAGAGTAGAAAACACAGCACTGCACCAGCTACTAAGAAAAAGAAAAGTAACTGTTACAGCTGAACCCAGGACTTGCATTGCTCAAGGCTGCAGCCAAATCCTCCCACACTACTGCACGGCTCAGCACAATGTCTGGGAGCTTTTATGTCCTGGGAGCTCCTGTCCGGCTCCGTCACCACATCCTCAACAGCTTTGCTTTTTCAGAGCAGGCAGGACCTGGCAACATGAACGTCGAGCTCCTTGAAGAAAGATAATTAGTGAGCAGATCATCCAGTGACGAACATCTTTGGGGGGCACCTTCAAACCTCAGAACTGCAGCACCCGAGGCATCAATCTCCCATCACCAGTGACCTCAGCGAGGATTTCAAAGAGGAGCCACAATCTTCTCCAGCCTGACCCCCAAAGCTGGGTATGCAGTGGCTGAAGACACATCAGTGCCCACCATACCAGTGGCTCAATCTCCAATCTACCTGTAAACATTGCTCAGTACTCTCCAATAGACTCACCCAGAGCTCCCAGCCACATCCCCCAGGAACAACATCCCAATACACTGGAGGCACATAACCCCAGCAAGCATGGAGGAGGCTCCAGGAGACACCCTCCCCAAACAGCACATGTATCCATGGACCCTGACGGATTGCTGCCTGGATTTTTCTGGACCACAGCAAGAAATCAGTCAGTGAGAGCTTCCAACAAAACCCCATGTGCAGGGAAATGATAGCAACACAAGCAGGAGGTAAAGGATGGAGCCAGGAGCGTGGTCTGGGGCAGCAATTCAGACACCGTTGCCCACTGCCCTCCCCACTCTCTCACCAGAGGTTGAGGTTGCTGACATCAAGATGTAAACCCAGAAATCTGTTTTAGAACAAAGGTTCCCTTCCCTGGAGAGACGCCAGCTTAAATAAACAGCCAGTTACTTGTACAGACCACGGCCACATGGGGAGGACCCTGCTGGGGAAGTCTGCCCTGGCCACATGTAAGCAGGCCACAAGAACCAAAGTCTGAACAAGGACTTCTGCAACAAGCTCACATCCCACTGCTGAAAACAGACCTGGTCATGGTTAACGAGTGTATCGGGGTACGAGGTACAACCTCCCACCATGCCAGTGATGAGGAACTGGTCCAAACACCCAGGCGATCCAAGCAGTTGGATCAACCCCGGCCACACTGCTGGGTAAATGTAACTATCACCCAGCACGACCTCCAACGAGGCGTTTCTTCTCCCCAGCAGAGAAGGGAATAAAATCCCTGCGTGAACACAACCAGTCTTATCTCAGTGCTTGCAGTGTTTCAAGATCAAGAGGAGGCAGACGCCACAGAGGCACAGTCTTGCATATTACTGCATCTTCAATAAAGCCAGGAATAGTATCCAAGACAGACACGTTGGCACCAAGTCACCTGCTCCAACCACTTACAAGACTATCAGATCTTCTCCAAGAAGGTAAAAATACCCTGAGAGGTGTCTCTAGTAGGAGAGAGGTAGCAAAGAGCAGTGACAGAAAGGGACAGTTGACATGAGTGAAAGACATGGAAAAAGGAAATCCAAGCTGGGACCTCTGTGCATTGGTCCAGACCAATGCTCGCCTCCTTTATGGAATTAAAACATGAAGCAGCTGGGTTGGTGATGAAAAGGGGAAAGATCCAATGCAGAGGTGCATTAGAGATGACTTAAGGGAGGGCAGAGATGGTTGGAAGCATAGAGCCTGATCACAGATGGCTGCAAGCATCCTTTGTGTTGACCAACACAGCCTTTGGCCCCTTCTTCTTTGGTCCCACGCAGGGGCTGCTTCTGGCCACTGGAGTCATCCTCACCTCCAGCAGTGCTGCCTCAGCAGAAAAGCTCCAACGACAGCAAGAAACTTCCCACTGCGAACCCAGTGTCTCACATTCAGGCCCCAATACTGTGCCCATGCTACCGTCAACATGGCCAGCACTGCACCAAGCACGGCTTCGGCATCCAGCTGACACTAGCCATGTGTCCCTCAAGCCACAATGCTGAGTGGAACCACCATGGGGCAAAGTCTTACATTTATTTATTTTCTTTCCTCCAAACCCAACAAGACAACCGCGCACCTCTACCAAGCAGAAAGAGGAGACACAGCAGACGTATTTCCTGAGGACCTTCTCAACCACCAGTGCAGCCCAGCAGTTCAGCGCCTCCCGTCAGGGACACTCATGTCATCTTCTTGCTTTCTGGGCCAGAAGCCATGATCTGTTCCCCAGGAACTGGCTCCCCAGCACAGTCCCAGCACTGCACCCAACCTTCTTGCAGAAGATGGCTCTGCAAGGCCCTGAACCCCCCGGCTCATGATGGATTCATCAGCTGCCATTTCCCAGCCACTCCCCAGCAACCAGCCCCATCTTCCTTTTCTGGTGTGCTCCCACTAGAAGACCTTCACACACACGTCAGAAGCAAGAGGACCAAAACCACCACAACAGCAAGGCAGATGCATTTTCTGCTTTGGACCATGTGAAATTCCTGCCTAAATCTGAGCAGCACTCAAACAGCCACCGTTAACACCAGCACTCCTTGACCAGCACATTAGAGTAGCCAAAGGAGCAACAGGAAAGGTTGCATGAGAGCCTCAGAGCATCAATCTGCCAGAAGGAGGATATAAATCCACGACCCACTTGCTGTGTGTGATGCAGCTCCAGCCATTGTTAAAAGCCTGCTGATAACCCCTGGCTACATAAAACCAGGACACAGAGGCTGCGAACAGCCAAGCTAGAGACAACCCTAAACCAGCAATCTGCTGAGACATGAAGGAAACCACGTGAAACAGCAGCTGCTTGTGGCAAGTTGCTTTAACCCTGCCAACTCCCCAGTGGACAACGAGACCTATGGGGTCCGTCTCACCCTACACTGGGATCCTGAGCACCAGGACCACAGGTTCATCTGGTAATGACCACCCAAGCAGCTCTAAGGATGAGGAACAAGACAGAGCTTGTCACCAACATTTAGGCAAATCAACAGGTCTGTCCTGCACTCAGTGTGGGTAATCCTATAACTCCCAGGAGGCTATAAAGCAAGCAGTTAATCTCTGGTTTTAGGGAGAAGGATATTAGGCTTGAACTGAAGGTCCTACTGCAAGCATTACCATGTCCATGCCAGGTATGAGCCCTAGACAGCAGGTCTCACTGCAGTTAGAGGTCCCCATGCAAACATCCAGGTCCAGATTCTTCTTAGAGGATACCCAACTCCTCTACCACATAGTGCCATGGTTTAGTGGTGCACTTGGCAATCCTGGGGTAAAGGTTGGACTTAAAGGTCACAGCTCCTCCTGCCTGGTTCAACTGTTTCTTCATTTTCCCACCTAATTTTTGACCCAAACTGACCAAAGAGGTTATTCCATACCACAGCACGGCATGTCCAGGATGTAAAAACGGAGAGCAGAGACCTGGAAGGGTGTGGTGGTGGTGGACTGGGG
>JARCZZ010031161.1:0-25132 GCA_030323915.1 Brotogeris chrysoptera
TGCTCAGAACTGGACTGGGTTTTAATGCAGGCAGAGCAAGCTTTGGTCTTTACAGCTGTTATGGGCATCGCGGGCTCAAATGCGTTATATTGAGACGTTGCAGCCCTCGTGTCCCTTCAGGTCTTTCTGCTGAGAGCTGGGGGCAGAGGAGGATTCTCACTCACCTCCCGGGCGCACTGCTGAAAATGAACACGGCGGCAACCGCGTGACGGCAACGTGCCACACGGGCGGGCTGGTGCGCTCTGGGCTGCCCCGCGCTGCCTCCCCAATTGGCTGGGTTCGCCCTGCGCTGCAGCCCCTTTGGCCTGGTGCACCCAGCGTTGTGTTCTCATTGGCTGAATCCGCCTTTCCTTGTTTCCTCTGCCGCCGCCTCTACACAGTTTCGGTATCCCCGCCGCGGCGAGCTCCGTCCGGTGGGAAACGCCGCGCTGTGGCCGGAGGCGGCTGGAAGCGGCGTCCGCTGGGCTCAGGCGGCAGCTTTCCGCCGGTGAGGGCCGCGGCAGCGGGTGTTGCAGCAGCGGCGGGAGGCGGGTGTCCAGGCGAGGCCGGGCGCTGTCCGGGAGGGAGCGGGTCCGTGTGCTTGTGGGAATGGCCGAACCGGGGTTGGCCGTGTACGAGCTCGGGGGTGTGTGGAGGTTAACACGAAGAAACGATTAGAGATCTGGCATAAAGCCGGTTGTTTTGATACGGGTATAAAAGCCGGACCCTCTTGTGGCCATGAAAGAAGCCTCACAAGTGGGCAGGCAGATGCACCGCGTCAGAATTTTTCCTGTTATCTGAGACTCCTGGCATCGGCTGCAACAGGGCTTCCCAGCTGGAAGTGTGGGCCTGGAGTGGTGACTGGTAATGTATTTCTTCTTAATCTCTGTTCTTTCTATGCAGTAGTGACCTGATGCATTGCTAACTTTCTTCGGTACTCATATACATATATCTATGATTGTTCTTATTGTACTTAATATATAGAGATATTTACCTAATTCACATTAGTGTGCCTGATTTTAGTGTGTTTACTGGCTTCAGTGTGCTTGTTTAATAAACTCTGCATATTATACAGATAGAGTGTGGTCACTTTGTGGCTTACCCTGTCAGCAAAACAGCAGTATGCAGATGGAGTTTAGTTTTAGGTAGGAAAGCAAGGAGCAAGAGCAATACTGGTGGCATCGTTGTGCTCACTGTGTAGAAGATGTCCAGTAGCAGCTTTCTGTCCTGGCTTTTTGGTTGTGGGAGCAGGGGTCAGACGTTTGCACTCTGTGGGCTGTGCTCCGGGATGCCTTAGAGCGGGCACTAGAGAGGAAAGGCAGTGCACAGAGGGAGTTTAGTTTTAGGTGAGAAAGTGAGGACAAAATTATTGCAGAAAAGTGGTCAGGAGAGGTAAATCAGTATACGGATCTTCATCCTGTTGAGCCTCTCCGACATTGTGCCAGACATCTTCTAGGTCATCTCCTAGCAGATGTGGGAGAAAATCCCCCTCTCCTAGGAGGGAATAAGAATGGTAAACATTCTTTAGGAAATTTGACAGGGTTATATCAATTATAGGGATGTACATTTAATCTTCATTCAATAGTACCTGGCATTACTGAATTGAGTTTTTCATTAAACATTACTCAGGAGACTCCTGGTAGAGCTTGGAAATATTTGACCCTGGCTCAATTCTGACCAAAGGGCATTTCTTACTTTCCAATGAATGAGGGAGTCAAAGTTAATGAATACCTGGGCCATGAAAAACGTCACCAGGAAATAGTTCAATTATATCTACATACATTATTTAAGACAGGAATACTGTACAGGTGTGAAATGAGACACAGGATATCATTTGTGGGAGCATTGCAGCCTGGGGAACAGCAATACCTTGTCTCTGTACATCATAGGACAAGGACAGCACCAGGCAATGTCAGAAACCAGAGCTGATGGAGCAAGTTACTTTTGAGTGAATTCCTGTGACATGATGGAGGAATTGGAATGGGAGTGATGTTTCCACCTCAGGCCTTAGATGCAATGGGTTTGATGCCAAAAGAGTCTCCTTCAAAACCGACTCAGACACCTTCGTCTTTTGACTACAAAGTTTTTTCTCACCCAAGAGACAAACCAAGGACATGGCGAAAGCCAAATTAATGGGTCAGGCTGAGATGCAAGGGGGTCAAATGGGAGCAGCAGAGGACCCATCAATCCCACAAGAGGCCATAATTACATCACTATTAAAACCATCCTCATCTCCTCCAAAGACTCAAAACGCAGTAATCGTGCCAGCCAAATCTCCACAATCAAGAAACAACAAAAATGCCACATGGACATCTCTGGCAGCCAAAGCGGTACCTTCATTCGGGAAAATGAGCAAGATGTCAGCTGTCTTGAGCTGGACATTGATTGCCCTTGGTACGTTACTGGTAAGCTTCTTGTTGATAAAAATGCTTAAAATACTGAAGAAGCTCGATTCATGGTGTATTTCTCTCAGTTTTCCCATGGAAAGAATTCCCTATCCTTTCCAAAGTATTGGGCACCAAACCTTGTGCATTATGTTGGATTGTGCCCATGGACGTGTCGAGTATTTCTCTGGATGTGTCTCAGGCTTTTCATCATTTTCCTCTGCATCCTCTTAGTGCTACTGGGCTCTGCATTTCTAATGGACAACTGGTCTACTATTTCACAAAAGCTGCAATTGGGGTCAGTCTAGCCCTTTTCTGCTCCATCTCTTCAGCACTGCCCTTGCAACCAAAATTGCTGGGCGCTTCAATATTTGAGCTTTTGCTTATATGGACGACTTCCTCCTCTGACACCCAAGCTCTCATTACCTTCAGTTAGCAGTGCTGTCTGTGCTTTCCTTCAACTGCTAGGAGTTTGAATAAACTATGATAAATATACTCCTTCTCCTGTAAATGAAATAAAATTCCTGGGATACCTAATCAAGAAAATTTTTCTCACACTCACTTCTTTAGAAATAGGAGCTAGAAAATTGCAATTTTCATTTTAGTTTAACCCTTCCCATAACTATTCTGGCATTAAAGCCAGCCTTTCAGCTTTACTTGAATTTCTTCTGCTTTCGTTCCTCACTAATAATGAGGGAAGAAATTATGCCCGTGTTGTGCAAAGTGAACACCTCTAGGTAGGCATTTTACCCTGATTCTAACATGAATGCCCAGGCAAAGTCTTCGTTTCCCAGCTGAGAATGCTATCTGTTTAAGTAATAGTTTCAGCTTGTACAATTAAAGTTTAGAACAACGTCATTCTGGGTTACCCAGGTCTTAAATAGAGCTTTCCTGCCAAAGGCCCAACTCAACACCATAAGACTCTGAAAGGATTTCCTGCAATTCCAGAGACTGTTTTATCATGACCATTCCTGTCAAGGCTGATTTGTACCAGAAATCTTAACCAAAAGTCACATCAAAACACTTTGTTTAGGTGTCACCCTCCAGTGAACAGCATAGTCTTCACCAATGTGCCTTCTCCCTTGCTCAAGCTATCATTTTCCATGCTTCCTGCCATAAACAAAACCTTTATCTGTGGTCAGTGTCTGAGATGGAATACTGCTGGATTTATCAAGAAATGACAGACAGATAGATACCTGGTGAGGTTTGAACATTAAAGCCATTGTGGTTTCATGTATCAGCAGTGGAAGACAGGACCAGCTCCTATTTCTGGATCCAGTACAAGCTTGCTCTGGTATCTTTAGCACCATGGACTACCACACATGTCCATCCTAACTATGTAGACTCTTAGGGAAGAATGGAGATTCTTACCTCTACAGGAGAATGTTAGGGATTACTGTTAACCCAGTGGGACTCTGATCTTGATTGGAGAAGCTAAACATTGTTACAGGTAAATATAAACATTTTCATCATACTCTGCATGCAGGTATGTTCTGAAGAGATGTGTTGTAGCTGCTGCAGCAATTCCCATACCAGGTTTCTCTCTGTTTGCCATGCTACTGATTCACTGGTCGATTTTTTCCAGGAAACCCCACTTCTTCACACATACCTCCCTCCCCCCTCCCCCCCTCAACCCCACCCCCCCCACCCCACCCCCCCGCCACTTCCCAGTGAAAAACCAGCCAAACAACATCTGAGTAGCAGTTAAACTTTTGAACCTGTTACGTAGAGTAGCCTTGAACTTCAGCAAAATGCTTGTGGCCAGACTGATGTTCTCAGCCCAGAACTGATGTTCTCAGTCTCCTCCTTTATTTATAGGTCACACCTAATTGAAAACAAAACAGCTTTTAGCCCTTGTTACGTTCTTTTTCCAGCCAGCAGGGAGCTGTGAGTTAAAGACAGAATACAGTGAACCACTGCCTTCTCTTCCCAAATTCTCTCCTAACAAGGAATTTCAGAGCATTTGCCTTTATGATACATATCTGCTGTCCTGTACAAGTGTTATCTTTGCATACCTTTGCATAGAATATATGAAGAAGTAATTTGGATTTTACTACTCACTAACAAACTCAGTCAAGGTTTATTCGAAGAGAGACTCCTTAAAATAAACTAAGATATCAGTGAATGCACAGCAAAAAAACAAGTGTAAGGGGGTAGACTGGTACACCCACCACAGCATAACAAAATGGTATTATTGTCTGATGACAATTTGATTCCAGAATATAAATACTTAAAAATAATTAGCCTTTAACCTTTAAGAAAACAAGTTGCTTGTTTGCTAGATATAAACTCCAAGAAACTCAAGCCTGCAGATGTTGTAATGGATATATAAATAATTCCTGTTTGCCTAGCAGGAACATTTTTTAATCCTAAAAAATGACACCTCACATTGCTACCATTTAAAATGTCTCTTCAGTGACTCCCGCATGTAAAACCAGTTTAACATTGAAGAACATGTTGCAGGGAGCTATGTGTATCTTACCATCAGCTTTTTGTTTTTGCCAAGAAGTTGAATTAGAGGAGAAAATGTTGCTAATAGTGTGAGTCCAGCTGGAAGACTCTCCATCAAACAGAAATGATCTACCAGTGTAATCTGTGATTTGTGTTGTGAATGAGGAATTGGGGGAGAAAGTCAAAGGAAAGACAGCATATTCAGGCAAAGCAAGATGCTGAATGTGAAACCTTGACCCTTGTAAGGTGACAAAAAGACTTCCAGGATTTCCTTTTCTAACTACAAGAAGAACGCTTATGATAATATACCCTTGCCAAGGGAAAAGATTAATGCAGTACAGACCACAGCAAATGGATGTAGGATCTGAACAGTCATTATATAAGAAGTGTCTCAGGGAAAAGAAAGTAATCTAAATTCTTATTGCCCTTCCATTTAATGCAGAGATTGGAGAGACAGTTGCAGAGAGGCTGCGTGCCAGAGACAGTAAAACAAATTTAAGAAAACAATCTCTCCTATCTTGAGATCTTTTCCTAAAATGTACTGCTTGTACTCAGCAAGTAGTAGGATGAGGTGTTAGTGCATAGGAAGTACAAAAAGTAGATATTAACAGAACAGTTCAGATCAGTTCATCCAGCCTGGGAAAGGCTTTTCTCTCTTTTCAGATAGCCTGTTGTGTTTACCGACAGGCAACATGAACTGTGAGCCAACCAAGTTCCACACTGCTGTGGCATGATGGCTTCATTTTCATGACAGGATTCCATGGAGTCATTATGGCTGTAAGGTATCACTAAACTAGTTTTTGTCTTGGCCACACACTTGCCCTCACCACTAGAAGCCATATTCTACATTTTGGAGCTGCACACAAGGTGATTTGACAGAGCAAGATTAAAGTACTTTAAGTTGCTAGTGATGTTGCTATGATGAAACACTTAGTGCTCTTATAAACTAGGGTTGAATCTGCTGCCAGAATAAAGGAATCCAGGTCATCCATGCCAGCTTAAAGCATATCCTTTCTTTCTCTACCCACAGCCTCCTATGTTCCTTACAAGGAAAATAATATACAAGCCATAGGAGACCATAAAACACTTCCCTTGTTAAGTAAGATAACTGCCAGTGAGTGACCTAACGGTGAACATTTCAGGAATTTGATTAATAGAATGTAACAGAAATAGAATTGTTTCATATAACCTTTCAGTCTTCAGTGCTGTACTTAGGTCCTCTATTAATAGAACTGTCAGAAACATGTACTTGTGCCTGAACTGACATCAGGTACAGAAAGTTGAATGAGTTAATTTAGTGCTGGCTTAACTGATGTTGGGAATAAAGCCTGCCTTTTATTCCTGAAAGAGAAATACCATCCACAGTAGTGTCACTTCCCATCAACATGCCTCGATTCCAATCTGGGTGACTGTCTCTTAGCATAGTAAATTTACAAAATGCACTTGAACATGACAGACTTCTATGTTAAAATGGATAGATTGTTTTTTAAGATCGAATGAACCTGTCTGAAGCAATGCAAAATACAAATACAAAATACATTTGGGAGTTAGAGTCAACGTACAAAGAAGAAAGTCTACAAAGATTTTCTTTGGCTAAGAACATCCTTTATGAGGTGGATTTCAGTAATAGCATCATACACCGTGGTATGTCTTGTATCATCCTAGTTTAATCATTGAAGGAGACAGATTTAATCAGAACCGCAAGAATATCTGAGAATAGTATTCTGATTAATTGTACTAGCCCAGTAATGAAACTCTCAGACTATATTAAGCCTTACAAATTGCAGCATGGGAAAAGACTTTAGCACTGCCAACTAAAAACATCTCTTTGTCTTCACCATCTCTTTCCTTCATTGCAAGCTAAGTTTGTTGTTCACAAACAAAATAAACCCCTTGTAGTAGAAAAAAATAAAGAGGGTTGTTTCTGGAGAAAATTTGAATATTTTGGCAAACAAATACAGGACAAATCCCTTTGTAGTAATTTCTTTCTGCAATAGGGCAGGGTGTTTCCTGCTTTTTGTCACTGGTAATAATGGTTCATCCAATTAGCCAGAAACCGCATTTACTTGAGAATTAAAATGTAAAATCAAAGAATCCAACAGAATACACAAAGCCAATGGCAGAGGAGCAGAGTTGCCCATTCCTTTTATTTTAGTCTCACACACCTATTTATCACAGTATATTTTTCACAGTCAACACATGAATCTACAATTTGCATTTTTGTCAGTCCTTCCCTGACCATTTACTTAGTTCTTTGGGATAAACTGTCTTTAATTTTTACCTCTTTCTCTCAGCTGTGCCTGTCATCGGACTTGCAGTCACTTTCCGAAAGCTCCTATTCTGAAGGCTTTTGGTGGAGATGCAAAATTAAGCCTATGTCCTTCAGGGATAAAGTAATGCTGGAGAGCCCCTTTACCTTAGAAGCACAAGGGCTTTGACTTAAGCATTTATACCTCTTTCTCTTTCCTGGGCACATCTTCAGCGCAGTGGCACGCTCCCCCTCACACAAGCATCCCCATCACACCCACAGACAATCTCCTACATCTTGCGGCAAAGCTGCTTGAGCAACTCCTATCCAGAAGCTAACTCTTTTTTAGCCTGTGCTATTTAGCTCCTCTTAATGGCCCCTCCTCAAGAAAAACATGTATTTCGTTGGGCTAGGGAAGTGGCAGCAGTCTGAGGAGAGACAATGCCCAGATAACTTTTGTTACTTGCTGCCCTGCATGTAATACGGTTATACAGCGTGGGAGCTGAGGGAAAACGCGTGTCTCGCATGGAGCAGCAAGCCGTCCCTCAGAAGCCTCTCTGCCCTCAGGTGCCAAGCGGAGGCAGGCAGGGCGGCAGCAGAACCGCCTCGCTGTGGAGGAGGGCGCTCCATGTCCCTCCTGAGGACATTCCTCCTCGTAACAGGCTTTTACTCCCTCCCTGCAGGCTTTAAGAAGGGGAAAGTGGAAAGGGACCTTCCCAACATGGCGGCCGAAGGAAGGCTCGCCCCGCCTCTCCCGCCATACATCCCCTCTCAAGATGGCGGCGCGGAAGGGCCGGCTGCCGGTCCGGAGTGCGCCTGCGCGCCGCGGCCCGGAGTGCAGTGAAATTCCTGGCGGGCGGGGGGAGGAGGAGGTGGTGGTGCTGAGGAGAAGGAGGAGAAGGGCGGCACGGAGCCACGGCCGTGCGCCCCTGCCAGGGACCCTGCGTGCTGTGGCGGCGGCCGGCGCGGAGCCAGACCCCCGGGAGGCGCGGTGCGGGCGGGCTGAGGGCCACTCGCCGCCGCCTCGGGCTCTCGCAGCACCAGGAGCCGCGCCGTCCCCGCCGCCGCTGGGACTCCCTCCCCGGGCAGAGAGGGGGAGAATGACGGAGCTACAGTCCGCCTTGCTACTGCGGAGACAACTAGCAGGTACCCGGGCTGGCGGTCCGCGCGGGGAGCGGGAGCGGGGGGGCGGGGAGGGGAGAGCCGATCCGGTGTGGGGGAGCGGAGACCGGCCGGGCTCTGAGGGACCGGGGCCTGCTATGAGGGAAGGGGCGCCGGCTCGAGGAGGGTGCGGGCGGCCGGCGGGGTGTGTGTGCGAGAGGCAAGGGGAGATTACAGCCCCCCCCGCCGCTCTGCTGCCCAGCCGGGAGCTGAGGGAACTAGGCCGAGGGGGGGAGGGGGAGCCTGCCGGCGATTGCTGCCAGGGCAGCCGGGGGGAGGGGTGCGGAGGGCCGGCATGGCGGGGGAAGCGTTTCCTTCGCTGCCCCCCGTCCCGGCGGGGAAGCGGGGATTTGGCAACGACGCTGCTCGCCTGCTGTCTCCCCCGCCCCACGCCGCTCTGGCAGCCCTGTCTGCCTGGCGCGGGGAAGGCAGAAGGGAGCCGCGGCTTCGCACTCCGCGGTGCGGGGGTTGTGTGCGGGGAAGTCTCTGGTGTGAGGGGGATGTTTGTCAGGCACAGAGAGGCGGCGGAGATCGGAGGGAGGGAGCGCCCCTGGAAACGGTACTTCGGGGCCGGTGTAACTCGCCCCATTTGCTCACCTTTCTGTGAGGACCTGAGGTGCCCTCTTCCCGCCTCCTCTCCCCGTTCCACCCTCACCTCCGGTACGCTGCGCCGTGGAGGGCGAGCCGGGAGGGGGAGGCCGCTTCCCCCTTTGTTGTCAGGAGGAGAGCCGGGGGCTCTGCAGGCCCTGACGGCGGGGACAGTACCGGCCAGTACCGGGACCGGGGCGGAGGGGTGGTGGAGCGCCAGCCCTGGGGAGGGCGAGCAGAGCTGCCCGCCGCGTGCTGCTGGGGGGGAGCCTGCAGGGAGGAGCGAGGGGGCTCCGCCGGGGGCGAGAGGGCGGGACGGGTGCGGGGAAGGAGGAGTTGTGGAGCCTGGGCCCGGGGACGGGAAGAGCCGGGGCGCCGGGCCCGCGGCGGGGAGCAGCTGCGAAGCTCAGCCCCGCACCGCTGGCCCCGTCTCCCGCCCCTTCCCTTTGTCCCCGCGCTGCCGGTAGCGCGGGCCCTGTCTGGGCCGCCGAGGGGACCTGGCCCGGCCCGGCCCGGCGCGCATGCGCGGGGCGCACAATGCGGCTCCATGTGTCGCTGGCTGCCCGATTTAAAGCGAAAGGAGCTGGCAGCGGGTGCGGAAGGGCCCGCCCCGCGCTCCGCACGCACATGGCGCCGCGTCCTCCGCCTCCAGCCGCGATGCAGTAACCCCCTCCCCCGAGAACACGCGCGGGTCCGCCCGGCTCTTCGGGAGAATCCCATTGCCTTTTTCGTCCCTTACGTAAAAATTGCCTCATATCCCGATAAGGAAATGCGTGCTGGGTGCGCCGAACTGGGGCAGTTACAGCGCCAGCTGGAGTGTGCTGGGTGTCCGTGCAAAGGGACGGAGCTTCGGAGTGGCACAGCAATCCCCGGAGGAGGATTTGGGCCTGAGTCTGAAGTAATGTCTTTGAAAGCGTGAGGGTGGAAGAGAACGCTGTTAGCAGTAAGGGGGTGGAGTTGCATAACCAGGTACAGCGAGCTACAGTAATATGTTTGTTGTACTTTCAGCATTATCTCCAGGTTTTAGTTGATGATTGGTTTGAGAAACTTGAATGTAGTTAACTATTAGCAGGGGACTTTTTACCCCTTTAGAGTGACATTCTTTTAAAAAATAAGGACCTCACACATACAGAGGCTGGGCTCCTGAACATAAGCACAGATCTCAATGCCTTAGTCACTACTGAAGTTACTGCTGACATTCATTAAGGTTGTCTGCACCTTTGGATATGCTAATAACACTAGGAATAGGCTTAATATAGGAGCTGGAGTTGATGCAAAGCTTCTCTTTGCTGTAAGTGATCCCTCTAGCAATAGTCTAGAACAGTTGCTCTCTAACTTGATCAAAATGAACATTTAGTAACCTAATATAGTTCTTTGGCTGTTTGGAATGTCTCTTTTAACTGACTAATTATGCTCCATGAAAGAAAGCTTGACATTTAGCTGAAGCCTCTTGAGAATAAGTATTAGTTGTTGGTTTCCGTTGTGTGTGGTTTTTAACTTGTATTGTGAGGTCTTAAGACCTTCTATAAGCATATGCTGTTGTGAGTGTGTAAGTAGACTTTTAGACTGTTAGATTTGGGGGTTAATTTCTAGTTGCCTTTCTATTAATTTCTGAAGGTTTCATGTTCTAATGGTAAAAACTGGTAAGCTTTTCCAGTTGCCCCTATTATTGGTTCAGCTCTGCTTACTCAAATACTGCAGCCATTTGGATGTATTGTTCGTCTCTTCTGGGGTGGTGGTGGTGTGTTTTAAGTACTGTAAGTGCCTTTAGCAGCTTTTTATATGTATGCAAAACAAAACTGAAACAATATTAAAGGTGACTGTGCATTACTTCTGTGTGTTGAATACTAAAGTACTTCAAAAGTGCCATCTGGAGTAACTGACTTAAGAAACAAGAGTTTCTTTATGATAACCCAAGTAACATCTGGGCTGAGCTGAAACTAGACTCTGACACTGCTTGTTCTAATGGCAGGCTGCTTGAAGTTGCAATGCAGAGGCTGAGCTTCATGATGTCTGATCCCTCTTCTCTACTATCTTCTCCCAAGTCAGCTGTTTGCATGTGTCCCTTTGTTTACACCCACATTACTTGTTCTACCTCAAAACAAAAATCAGCACTGTTATTCTTTCGCCTGGTGAGGCTGATACTTAAGCCCTTCTGCTACACGCACACAGCTTTTGTGTTATGTCAAGTGTAGTGAGTCACTGGGTTGAACCTAATGGCTGGGTTTTGGAGGGCAATGAACAGACAGTGGATATGAGTTATGTGATCTAAACTAGCTTAAATTGCTCTAGATCACTCAATTGTCAAATTAGCATTACTCGAGCACAAGGGATCTGCAGTTGGAGCTGTTGGACTAGCAGCAAGACTTCCAGAAGTGAATGGAGGTTGAAGGGGGAATCTAAAACCCATATAAAGGTGGAGCAGTTGAGGAATATTAAATTTTTTTTAATGAGTGAGGTCTTGGATAGCTCTTTTCAATCCCGAGAGGAAAAACAATGATAGGAGGAAAAAAGAATGTACAACAGTAGTTCTCAGAATGAATACCTGTTCTGTCTCCCATATGCTTTGTTTCTTCATAAAGACATTATGGGGAAAATAAGTGTCTATGGCATGTAGCACCTTAATGAGTTGTTTTAAGTCTTTAAGACTTTGTTAAAGTAAAGGTTAATTGGCAATTCTTGGTTGTCAGTGAGACTTAAAACCAAGGGTCTTACCAGAAGGCAGAACAAAACTCTACAGCATAATCTCAGTTTCCTTCAATAAGCATATGAAAGCAGACTTCTATTTTTCTCTTGAGCAAGCTGGCTTGTATTGTAACTTGAGCAGGTAAATAGTATCACAGCACCATATATACACATGCTTGTCATCTTAAGTGTCATGTTGTGGATGCTGATAATGCCCTAAGATAAGGGATATTCAATGACAGTCACAAAAGACAACTTCAAGTTAGATGTGGGCTGTTCTCCCTCTCAACCCCCCAAATATTAAGCTTCCCATTGCCTTTGCTAACGAAACAATGAGCTGTATCACCCGGGAATCACTATAGTAGCTGTTCTTGCATTCACTCCTGCTTGCCCCCATTTAGGCACAAGAACAGTTCAAATCATGACAGTCCGAACTTTGGGTAGTTTTTAAGTGTTTAAAGGAGGTGATGAATGGGTATCTCTGACTACCAAAGACAGTTAAGAGTACTAGTCTGACTAGCTGGAGCTGAAGGGAGTTTCTTTTCTGTGTATATCTGTAAAGCTAAATGACTGTTTCTTCTCAGATTAACTTAATTGTAAGCTTGAGCTGCTTTTGGAAATGTCTTAAAATTCAGTGTAGGTGCTTGTTCTTATAGATGTCCTTTGTTTTGTATTTTTTTTTTTTTTTACGGACAAAGGCACTTTGTTGTGCCTTGGTAGTAATGTGAAATAGAAGTCAGGACCTGTCCAGTTTTGGTTTTTTTTTTTCTTATGGGTAAGGTGCAGGAAAACCTAGAAGAGTGAAGTGCCTCTGACACACACCCCCACCCCCAAAAAAAAACCTCAGCCAAAAAACCCAACAGCAAGTATGCAGATCAGTATAGCACTAGATTGGCAGAGTTCACCCCCTGGTGGAGACCAGTCTGTGTTCTCTATACTGCCCCAAAACTTCATGCTCTTTAAAAAGAGGCAGGAGACAACTGAGAGTGTAAAGCTTCTCTTCCATTCTCCAGAGCTGTCAAGCCCAAGGGTGTTGCAGACTGAGCCATTTCTGACTGCTTTTATTTCATCTTTCTGCCAAATCCTTGCTGACACAGAGACTTGTTAGAGTAGGCAGACTTGTCTAGTTCAACCAGCAAAATCATGCAGAGAGGGTGCAGTTAAATTGGTAGCACACAGTGGAACCAGAAGTGCGAGTCCTCTTTAACATAAACATAGATCACTGAAACCACAGGAATAGCCATGCCCTTGTTGGCCCCAGTTGCAGTGTTGTAAATATTCTTCAATTTAGGATGCAAAAAAGAAAACCCTGCACAAATACTGCTGTAAACCAGGAGGAATGTGGCATTATTTCAATTTAGACTGGACACAGCTCCTATTTGAAAATGGCTAATTAAAAATAAAATTAACAAGTTAGAAAACTATTAATGTGACAGCTCAACTGTTTTTACTTGTGTGGAAAATGTCTTGCAATGTAATGTTGAGTGGGTTGAATTTCTAGCAATTACACAGGATTTGCTTTTAAAATATTTGAGTAGTGAGAATTCTGAGGGAATTATGGAATTAAGATCACTTTCTAGATCAAAGCTGAGATGCATATCTCTTGAGTGGCTGGTTGTGAAAGAAGCCTTTGTTTACATTGGAGTGCTGGTTATTTCCTGGCTTACACTGGGTTTGTCTACAGGATAATCAGTTGAGTGGCACTGATCTGAGGTATTAAAGTGATGCTAGTCTATCTGTTAGCTTCCTTGGAGAGATTTGTATGGCAGTAATGTTCTGTATTGTCCCCTATAGTTAAGATTCCACGATCCTGGCCATGTCAAACTTGACTTCACTGTCACTTAAAATGCTCTAACCACTTTGGTTTTTTAAAGGAGTCATCGTATTTTTAGATAACAGTCTTTGTTGCTCTGATGCTTTTTGGGATGCTTAGATACAGCATGTGTGTACCACTCACCTTCACACTCTTGCAGTGTAGGGCCCCGTTACAGCAGATTAGATAATCCTGTTTCTTGTATGTGTTGACAGAATCATCAAAGCTCATTGCTCATGCTGACTATAGATAATATCATGCTAAAACACATGCTTTTCTGTAGTGTAGAGTTAGAGCAATACCATCAGCTTGAATTTCTGTTGCACTGCAAATAACGTACGGGAGGTGACTTGTGGCAAACTTTATTAGCTGCACTTAATAGTTTTTTAAATGTTGCTTTTGCAGAAATAAGCTGAACTGTGCCTATTCAGAGAAGAGTATTTATGACAGCAGTCACAAGAGGGAAAATTCAGGGATGCTGGCAGTTTTGGAAGTGAGGTTTAGCTAATCCTCAGAATTGAGGGCCTTGATGACTCGACCAGTTGTTTTAACAGGATGAAGCAGTATCAGCCTTCTTTATAAGCTTACTCCTTGATGGGGCAGCTATGGTCACAGCAGTTGGCTCTGGCTAGGTCGGTTTACTAATCTTTCAGGGAAGGAACCAAGCTTATCATAAATTAAGAATTCTTTTCTTCTCCTCCAAACAAGGCAGTGTAAGTTACACCATAAGTGTATGTACATACGTAAGTATGTATACATATATACATACATAAGTATGGACATAGCTGACATTAAAGCAATTTTTCTGTTCTATTTCTGATAATAGTGGAATGGGAGAATGCTGTTGGAGATCCTGTGAGATTAGGAGCAAAATTGATACTTACTGAGAAAATACTTTCATTAGAGGAATTCCTGCTTCATTAACATCTTTGAGATGGAAATGTTAAATCAAACAAATCCCATTGAAATGTCTCACCTCATGTGATTGGTAGTGATTCCAACTTCAGTATTGAGAGTTATTTGCTCCAGAACTGTAAACTGTGAGGATCTGTTGATTTGTTGTAAACTACTTTGGTTTGAGAAACTAATCTTGGCTAAATGAAGTAGAGTGAATGGTCTTAAATAAAACCACATGTTGTGATTATAACTGATTCTGCCTTGACTCTTCTGTAGTAATTTCTTGCATTATAAAAAAATCACAGACTTGGAACAGTCTGTGAATATTCAACTAAGACAGCATTGCTCAGTCCCTTTTGTGGTTGGTACAAGTTGTTGGGTTTTGGTTTTGGTGGTTCGTTTGGGTTTTTTTTAGTTCCCCCCAAGGCCTATTCTAAACAGTTTGAAAATAAGTGAACTTTGTAGGTAAAACTTGTTTCCCTCAGATAAGCTTTCTGCTAAACTTTATTCTGCTAATATGTTTAATACATCCTCTGTTTTGGTCTGAAATACAGCATTTTGTTTCCAGTGTAGAGACTGGGTTCTAATGAAGCAGAACTGAACTGAAAGGTGGCTGCTGTTCTGAAAGTATGAACTAACTAAATACTAGAATGAACTTAGATGCCTGGAGAAAGAAGAGCAGGTGGCTTGGGTAAGGAAGAGGGCAGGAGGCTCTTGACACTCACACTCTGCTTTTTGTCCCAGCCTATTTTGGAGCAGAATCTGGGTAACACTTCATGTGCAGGCCTGTGCTATTGCCATGTTGCATCTGCTCTGTGCTTCAGTTTTCAGTGTGAATATCTGTCAGTGGACTGGTTTGGCCAAGATCATTCCATGGAATCTTGTAGGTCCGAGCTTTAGACTGCCCTGAAAGTGTAAATGATCATGTTTGCTTTTCCTGCCTACTCCCAAGTCTAAGGCATATCGGGTAGAACAGAGATCAGCTATCCAGACCTTGTAAGAACACTAAGTATAGAAATCTAATCAAATAGGATTCCATAAAAATAACTGCTCTCCTGGACAAGGATGTTAGCAATGCTTGTACAGGTTTAGAATAAGAGTAATATCAGTAAGACTTCCTGATAGAAACCCTTTGTAAAGGCTTTCACGTACAGATTTTCTGTGTGTGAAATTTTAGTTAAGGAAACCTATTTCCATGCAGTTATTGCAACACCTAGTAGGTCAAGCTGGCTGGTTGTTTTTTTTGAGGTGGCTTGCACTTGGTGCTGATTTAAAAAGTGATGCTGTCAGGAGTCACTTAGAGAAATGTCTTAAAACAACTCTGAATAACAATGTAGCTCAAATTAGGGTATGCAAACCTGTTATTCATATTACAAACAAGAGAAAAAACAAGCTGCAGGAGTGTCCTCAGCTTGCACAATGACTTACGCATATGATGAGGAAAGCTTCTGCTGACCTCCTCAGCTGCTAACATCTCCCCATGGCATAGTGTTGTGATAGAGACTTTCTACTGGATTTCCTGGAATCGTGTTCTATTCTTGTATGTAAAGTATCCTAGAGCTCTTAGTTCTGTTCTGAGTGCTGTTTTGTGACTGGTGTGCATATGACTGCTTGGAAGATACTTGGATGGAATGTTTTTGTAGCTTTAGTCAAAGTTGACAAGTTAATGAACTTTCCTGCTGTCTTTGCTAAACTTGGCTGCATTAGTATGACTGGCACTTAGGATGACACTTGACTTGCCAAATTCTAGCAGCTGTATGCAGTAGACATTGGAAGCTCTGTAGGCTCCTTTGTAGGTGAGAGTGTGATTCATCTGACCTGTTTTTGACATTGCTTTGGGATGAGATGATCATAGTCTCAGAAACCACTTATCCTGATAAGGTTTCTGTTGAATGCTGCTGAGGGTGACAGTCTTGAATACAGGCATATATGTACCCACCAAACACTTGTCTGACCCTTAAGATTGGAAATGTGCATCAGACACTGAGGAGAAAATGAAGGTGGCATTTCTGTTATGCTGGGTATGATAGATGAATGTGGCACTGAATGCTTCCTGGTGAGATACTGCCTTTCTTTTAGATATGGACTTATGTATTGGACTTCTTCCAATCTTTTTAACTGTTCCAGTTCTTCCTTTCCTCATATTACCCCCAGAATTCAGATGTTGGTTGAAATGGTAGTGGGGTTTTTTTGAACAGGCCTGTTCAACCTCCGCTTTAACTTGGGTGATGTAACTGCACTGGATTGTGGTGTGATGGGGTACACAGAAGGCTCTTCAGGAAACAGAATCTCTCAATTTCTACCAAAATTACATGACCAATACTAATTTGAATATACATTCTAAACTTACTGCTGAGAAGCTTAATTCTGGCAGCCTAACTCTTCCAATGCTTTAAACAATATTACAGAATTCAAAGATTTTCATCAGTATGTTTTCTATTTCCAGTGTTTTATGGGAGCAGATTTGGACAAGATAGTAACTAGAACACCACCTCCACCTTCAGAGAGAAGACTTGGGGCTTAACAGGCCCAATGTGCTCTGCACTTTAATTAGTGGGTTCAGGCATTTGCTTACTGGCAAGCGAACGGGGAGGGAGTAGGGAAGGACCTTCCTTCTGTGCATGGTAAGTGTGGGATGTTGGAAAAGGACTGCTTTGAGTATGTGTACACAGAAGGCTTTTATGGCATGAAGACTACTGCAGAAAGCAAATGTCTCAAAATAGGTCATCCCCATTCTTGCTTGTCTTTCTGACTCTTGGGTAAAATGGTGCATGGGAACAGATCCTGGTCTAGGAAAACTGGGTTACCGGGTCAAATCAGTATCTGGGTATCTGTGGTCTGTGAGAGAGCTGGCTTTGAGACCTTTATGTTGAAATCAGTATCTAAAGGAGCATTGACAATGCCTATCGGTGACCACTGCTGTGGATTTAAGGGACTGTAAGAAGCAAGGCAGTACCAAAGAACTTTCAAGCTTCTGGTTAGAGTGCTAACAGTTTTCAACTAAATAGCTAACCTGAGCTTTCAGTTGTCTGTCTTCAGGTATGCCACAACTCATGTGAACATGGAGCTACCGAACTTACACAATCAAGAAGCTCTATTTTTAGTTCATGCCTAGAATAATGTGACACCTTACTAGTTAAAGAATCCCAACCTCTAGTTAAGTTTCCCTGGTAACAACCGCCTTAATCCACAGACCTCCAGTAGCAGTTTTAGGAGCTTCTGCCTCTCCCCTTTGGGCAAGTGCTGCAGTCCTCTTGCTTGGAGAGCTGAAGCAACCATGTCTTCTATCCTTCCAAAACCTGCTTCACCATGCAAATCCTTGGAAAGGGTATGCAGGTATAGCTGAGGAGATGGCAAATGAAGCATGTTGATGCAGCAGTATGCAAAGCTGTGTAGCACTGCACTGATGTAACTTCTGATAGCAACTTGCCAGGTAATGCTAACTGTTCAACCCTCCTTAGAACTCCTCTGCAGTAAGAGGAGAATCACATCTGTAGAAGCCTGTAGTGCTGCCCTTATCAATGGGGTGAGCATGGAGCACTGGAAATTAGTTGCCGGGCTACAGTGAGGAGTCTAATCTAAAGCCACTACTGAACTGGTTGGTAGAATCTCTTCTCCAGGCGGGTTTGTTTTCACTGCTTCAGTCTCACTCCAAAATAATTATTGTCCTTCTGTGGCTAGAGGTGTTCTGTTCTAATTGCTGTCTTATTTGTCACTGCTGAGGTGGCTGTCAGGAGTGTGTGCATATCTTGTGTTCTGTTTTGTCTGAACTTTTTGGATGAGCTTGTGGAGCAAGCCAGAACATGATGGAAGTAGATAATACAGAGAGCTCTGGGAATACATCTGTACAGGGATATCATGTTACTTTATCATTATCTCAACTCTAATCTAGAATCAGAGACTTACCTGGGTGTGCAGGTGGAAAGGGAAGTCTTGGAAATCATTACTGACCTCAGTTAAGTAACGTAACTATGTGGAAGTCACATCTTGGGGCATGGAGGAGACGAGTCTAGAATGAGGAATTCCAGTTTATGCAGTTGTTAGAAGCTCCTGCATAAGTGCTGAGGCTCTCATAAAGCAACCATGAAAAAACCCAAGCAAATGTAAAGCTCTGCTACAGCCTACTGCTTCTGGACACTGTGTTGGCTAGATGAATCCTCCAGAAGCCTTAGTTAGGACTTAAGCTGTCTGTTCTCTGGATTTGTGCTGCCCTCGTTCCATTGGCTGCACACAACTCAGCCACTGTGTCAACTTATTGAAGAGGCTGCTATTAAAAATAACACAGAAGCTTATATTTTTGAAAGCATTGTACTGTAATGTAGCTTAAAATACGCTGAAGTGTTTCTGTGCGGTGGCTGGGTGTATGAAAAGTCAAGCTGAAAACTTGAGATGCCATACATAGCCGCTCCATGCGGCCATGGGACTCTTTCTGCTTAGTCATTTTTGTTGATGCTGTTTTGCTTTTGAATTGGTGAAAGTTTCTTGGCTTACATAAAGGCAGTGAGTGTGGGAACATCAGTAGCTTGGTGTAAACTAAACACTGGAAACTGGAAGCACAGCTTATGGTGCTGCCTTGGCTCAAGTTTAAGGCAGTGGTAACTTAGTTCTGCTTTAGTAAGAGCTAAACTGCTGAAGGAGTGCTATGCTGTTGGTAGCTCCTGTAGGAGGGTAGGTATAGGATATTAAAGGGTGTTGGGGATTTATAACTTTGTTAGATTATGGACCTGTAGTCTTCCTCACCTCCCAAATCAGGTAGTGGTTCAGGACTGGGATTAAAGGAACTGAATGTCTTAATTTATAAGTAGCCAGAGGATTCTGTTCCCAGTAAGTTGGTGCTTGGCAGCTGCCCAGGTTTGCACTGCTTTGGCTGTCAGCCTCTGCCTGAGCTGTGGAGGGCTCTACCTGAAACTGCTGCTAGACTAAATGCAAGATTGTTGTTTTTCTCTGGGAATAAACATCTCTATTGTATTAAACTGTCAGAAACACAGAAAATAATTTGCAAATACTAAGCCATAGAGTGTAATATACAATAGTAGCAAGCAGATTGCACTTAATTAGGCATGGGCAGGGTGGAAATGTGTTAATGTACTTTTTCCATTTAAAAAGTACAGCATATCTTTAGCTAAACAAGAAATTTCAAAGAAAATCGGGATTGAAGAAACAAGCAGAGGGATCCGGTTCTTTTTAGGTGTCTGACTTCTCTGCTCTTCCTAGGATTTGTAGGCTTTGTAGAGGATCTGTACCAAGAGCTTGTTGTACCTCTCCCTGCCTGGAGGAGGGAATTGAATCCTTTACTTTACAAGGTATATCCATCATTTGTGTGTTTGCCTGGGAAATGTTCTGTTTGGGCTGCAAGTAGTTAACCGCTGTAGTTGGTGGGATGTGACAGACACCGAGAGCAGTTGCCTGGTGTTCTTGAGCACAGTGTCAGTGTGCCAGAGGCTCCCTTGGTGGTGGGCAGCAGACCTTGGGGGTTGAGCACCGTGCCATGGGGGCAGCCTGCTTCGTTTGAGATTTTAGTGTATGGATTTCACTGCTATATGGGTCTCAACTTGTGAAGAGATAGCTAAGAGATAGGTGATGCTACTAGTTAACTTCTCTGTTACGCAGCATTGGTCATATCCAGGGGAAAAACCCAAACAAACCGTAGGCTTCAGTGTTTACAAGTTTTAGTGAGTAGCAGCTTTTAGCTATCCACAGTAAAGCAGCCAAGGATGATGTTTTTCATGTCCCAGTGTAAAACTTCCCTGAGATTTCCTTTTTTGTTTTCCAGCCAGCCATTAGCTGATGTTAAGTTTAGCATAAATAATCTGGATGGAAAGCTCATTTTAATTTGCCTGTAGTAATTCAGCATACCTTTAGTCAAGGAGGTGCTTTATATCCCTTGTTTTACCTTGAAGTACTTGTGCAAGCAGTAGCTATTTGAACTATGCTTCAGCATTTCTACTGTGGAAGGAAAATGAGAACCTTCTACAAGGCAGAGACTGATGCCACCCTCTTGTAAAAGTAACATCATAATTTGCCTTATAGGTAACATCCACTAAGCAGATTTCCATAGCTGCTGTAACGAAGATTTTTGTCAATGGCTGTCCCTTTCATACAGTTTACAGATTGTCTGCATTACAAGAGTTGGCATCCAGCGCTCTTATTCCTTCTCACAAGATCTCTGCAATGTAGTGCTGCAAGATTTTAGGTATGAGTCAGAGTATGAGAGCTGGCTTTCAGTGGGAACAAATACATAAAAAAATGGTTCAAAGGCCTTGAGGATAAAAAAAGTTATTGGAGGCTGAAACAGATGTAAAAGGAAATTGAAATAGCACGGATCAAGAAACAGAAGAAAATGGTGTATGTTGGACTCAAAAATAGTGTGGTATATTTAGATAGGGAGAAGTATGCTGAATTTTTTTCGGAGTCTTAACTTCTGGTAGGCTTTTTACATTCTTATCAGTGGGAAGTGATAACTGGGAAGCAATAAGGAAGCTAAATGTGAGCAGCTTCAGTTTGCACAGAACTCTGCATAAGCCCTTTTCTCACTGTGGAATACAGGAATGAGGAACTTGTGTTTTGGAGGCTTAAATTCAAGTGTGAAAGTATTAAGGTGAGATACTCTAATATCTGCACTTTTCTGGTTCATTTCTGTAGTTACGCTGGTTATTCTGTATTACAGTGCTAACAAATAGCTAGAAGGATGTCTGGTATCCTGAACAGATATGGCTTTTTTGCACAATTAATACAGTATTTTAATCCTGCATGAAAAAGGAGGTTGATTCAACTACTAATGTAGTGTAACTTTTAATAACTAATGCTGGAGGAATGTCTGGTAGGGAACTGGTAAGGTCCTTGCTCCATGTGAGACACTTGACTGGTCTCTCTGCCCCTTTCACCTGAAACTAAATAGAACTGTTACTCAAGTTCATGCAGCTGTTTTCACAATGTTTCATAGATGCCAGGGGGTGAAAACGTGTCTGCTTACTGAGGTGTGGCCGTGCTGTAGTTCTTGCTTTTGAAGCTTGCATCTTGCTTAGAGAGCCTGTGATGCTGCCTTTTGCCTCAGGCATTGTCTTCAGAAAGTATGATTTGGTTCAGTACCTAAGTCTTTCTCCTGCAACTTGGAGAGTGAATGGTTGACCTCATGTGTTGACTACACCTCTGCTGAGGAGCTTTTAAGAAAACCCCTTCCAATACATTTATTGCAATTTTAGCATTGAATCGCTTTATGGATGACTTTAAGTCTGAATTCACAATGACCACATAAAGGCGGCATTCCTGCTGTCTTCAAGACCTTGGTCCTTCCTATGAGCTGAGCACTTTATTTTCCCTGTGTAAACTTACCCTTCTGTGTAGGGCTTGAGTTGATTCTTGTGATTTTTTTTTTTTTTTAACTGTGCTTTAAAGCGTTAAGACCTTAACTGGCAAACAGTGACTGGGCAGATCAGTTTGGGCTTAAAGGTAGCCTTTCACCATAAAGGTATCAGGTTCTCACTCTATCAGGTTCTGCATGTACCTGAGGGCATTATAAGGATCTCTGAACTCAAGTCTGTTGCAATGCCTAGAAATTAACACAGAATACAGCTATTGGGTTTACAAAGAGGGAATATGGAGACTAACTGTACTGTGGAATATAACGAGGGCTATACAATGTCAAACAGGATCTAAAACAAGTGCAGTAGAAATTGTAAAGCAAAATTGAAAAAAATCCTGATTTAATCTGGAAATTACTGACCAGTTGAAGGAATCACTTTTTCTCCCCTTCCCATATCCTAAATAGCCAAGATCCATTAGGACTTTGTGTATACTGTTGGAAATGCTGGATCAAGATTTTCAATTTGGCATCAATATGGCATTTACATTAGGTTTTGACCCAAAGCTGTTGGAAAATTTTAGACAGTTGAATTTTAGGCAGAACTCATTTGAAGTGCTTATTTCTGAATCTTATGCCTTTTCCTGGGTCAGACTGGACACAAACTCTACAGTGGAGCCTACATATAGGTTTGACTTCTGTATAGCTATTTCCAGATAGGCTGCCTATCTGGCAGTAACTATATGAAGCAGCCTATAAACTTAGAATCCTGTATTGCTCATCACTAGTGGATAAAGCTGTGAAATAAAATAATAAGCTGTCATGCTGTTCAGGGTTTTTTATCTTCTGTGTTCTCTTCTAGTAGTTCAGAATGTAGTAAATCATCATCTCCAGAATGCACTGGTCTCATGCTTTCGGATTCTCAAAAAAGGGAATTAGGCTGCTAATTTTAAATAATAAGATGATGTGACTTTGTTTTTTCTGTTAACATTCTCTAGAGTTCAAGATAGACTTCAGTTTAATCTGCCTCCTACAGGGTTCTTACAAAGCAGTATGGCTTTTTTGTTAGTAGGAAATCATTTTTCTGACTTGCACCCCCACCTGTTGGTATCTTGGAGACCATGTTCCACAACTCTGAGTCACTTTGGCCCTTCTGATTGTGGTGTATTTGGATAGCTTCAGAGTCAGGCTATGGGTCTCTGCTCTGGCAGCATGCTGTTGTGTGGTAGGGAGCTGAGGATACTCATCTAGGCCATAAGAACTTCAGTAGGTGCCAAATCACTAAAAATCATGGGGTTTTGTTTGGTGGTTTTTTGTTTTTTTTTTGTTTTTTTTTTTGTCAAGTATAGAGGTATGATCAAAACCAGCAAATGCTTATCATAGACACCTAAAGTCACTCTTAAATTCTCTTTCCTACACAGAGCTCAACAAAAATCCAGTGGAAGGCTTTTCAGCGGGCTTAATAGATGACAATGATCTTTATCGATGGGAAGTCCTTATTATTGGTCCTCCAGATACACTATAGTAAGTACTGATACTTATACAGAAACTTAAGCGAACGTGGATTATACTAGTGCTAGTTTGGTCTAAGTGGGTAGAAGTTAAATCTAAATCTTCATATTGATGTAAGTTAGGTAACACTGTTCTGTTGCTAGTAAAATACCTCTAAATAGCTGCATTCACTATATAGAAGCTCCAAACTGCTTTGCTCCTCTGGGAAAAGGTAATACTGATCCCTTTGTGCTTGTGTAGAAATGAGATAGATAGAATAGGCTGTACTTGAGAGTCTGCTTCTGTTGCCTTATGCATTTAAGTAAAGCAGGTATAATCCAGTAATTTCAGTTATTGCTGTGAAGCTCCAGTTTAGCTGATAGTACAGTTCTAAACCATTCGAACTTCATGCTGGTGATTGCAGGAAAATATTCAAAAGCGATGTAGTTGGGAGAACTGCATCAGACCATAGAATTAGCCTCAAGTCCTGTCAGGTTGAGAGAGAAGATTTTTTCCGATGTGACCTAGAGCACTTCATTGCTGATCAAATTTGAATTGTTAGCTAACCTTGCACAGTGGGCTTCAAAAAGCTTCTCTCCTTATTCTAAGGACTAGGGTTTTTAATTGACATTTGAACACAAAACATTAAGTTTGCTGTGTTTTTACACTGCTGTACCTGAAGTGTGGAGAAATTCAGAGTATCTGAAGCATTCTGGCATATGCAGTATCTTGGGTTTTTGTTTGTCTTAAACCCTCTCACCACCACCACCCCCACCCCCAAAAAAGAAAATTAGCTAATTGAGAGAACGGTTTCTTTCCTTTCTCATAGAGATTATGTATGATCATCTACTCTAGCTCCTGGGAAAAGGTTCTATGCCCAGAAGAGGTCAGTTGAAAGTGTAGCTCTTAAAGATGAACTCTATTCTCCTCCATTACGCTGTTCCAGTGGTAAATTACTGATACAAAAAGCCTAGTGGCATTTATTTGAGGTCAGTTTTAGTTCCAACATGAAGTTATATACCTCTGTCTGCAGACTTCTGAAGTACTTAAACACAGTAATTGAATTACTTTGCTTCTCATCAAGCTCACTACATTATGAATCTCAAGTCTTGCCTGAGATGAATTCTTCAACTTCTGTTGACTTCTTTTGCATAGTCTTGTAGTGGCTCTATTATATTCTCATGGCAATTTTCTAAATACCATCAGTAAAGAAATACTGCTTCAAATTGAACTTCTTATATTTTAAAAATTGCAATAGCATTTTTTTTCCCCACTTAAGGTGCTGAACTTGTTTTGAGGCTTTTTTAGATAAGCTGTCTTCTATTCCACTCCATAGATGCTGTGTTTCAAGGTAGTATTATACAGCATCCTCCTCCCTGGTCTGTTTCATGGTGGCAGAAATACATATTTGTGATAATTGAACATAATCAGGTGGTTCAGAGTTCTCAAGCTTCAGTCTCATTCCTGATCCCACTTGATTTATTCCAAGTTTACCTGAAAAGACTTTAGACTCTGACAGAGATCCCTTGATCAGAAATAGTGCTTAAAATGGCACAGATGTCAATTAACAGCTGTACTTCATGAACTGGTTTCTAATGTGTATTCAGTTGAAGAGCTGTATTTATGTGTAGATGATGAGGGGGGACAGGGATGCCAGTGCAGCCCAATAGCTGGAGGATCTGCTGCTTTGCAAAGAGAAAGAACTGGTTCACTTTGAAAGAGAACTTAACTGGTTTGGGGTTATCAGCAAATGTAATCTAACTCTCCTTTGTCTTGACTAGTATGAATATTAGAATAGTGAATGTTTCTGGAATTCTAACCCTTCCTGGGATTAAAGTTTCTTTGGAGACTGCCTGCCTTTTCTAAAACTTGTGGAAAATGAATGCTGTGGGTTTAGATACCCTCAGCTGCTTTATTTTGAGAGCCAAGTCATTCAGGTCTAATGGTCTCTGAGTTTGGGTGGTTTGGTTGGGTTATTTTTTTGAGACACTTGCTAGAATTGCACGTTTGGTTATTGGTGTAAAATGTGTTATTTCCTCAGTAGCCTCTGGCCTTTGAATACTGGCTCCTTTACAAATACAAGGGGCAAAAACTGCACTGAACAGCTTTGTCTTTCTTACACCAATTCTTTTGTC